>JAOXYM010000024.1:14287183-14298777 GCA_028567055.1 Leptatherina wallacei | reverse complement strand
TGTGTGTGTGTGTGTGTGTGTGTGTGTGTGTGTGTGTGTGTGTGTGTGTGTGTGTGTGTGTGTGTGTGTGTGGCAACTGGGAAGGAACTGACAGAGACATGATGTTTGGGGTGTTTACTCATCACATATTCTGCATTTTCCTCAGGGATGATGAGCATGCCCTGATCCTTCAGTACTGCCAGACGCTGGGAGGAGAGGGTTCCCCGTGCAGCCAGCCCCAGAGTCCTGCCCAGATCCTACAGGCTGTGGAGAGGGAGGAGCGGGGCGAGCTGGAGCGGATCATTGCTCATTTGGAGGAGGAACAGAGGTCAGTATATGTCATGCACAGGAATATGTTGCTTGTGCTTTAATATATTTTTTCTTTTTATGGTATTATGTCCAGGTAAATAAAAAGTTAGTATTATTTAAATATGTAGAAAAGAACATTTTAAGGACATTCATGATATTTCAACATATGGTTATCTTTATCCTGCATTATGTCACACTTAAGTATTTATTTACAGCATATTGATGTTATTTGACTGTGTGTGCTCACTGGATCAGTTTAATGTAAAATAAGTGAAAGCATACACATTACTTCCAAGTAATTTTTCCTCCGCGTCAAGCCCTTCCCTGGTTTGGTTTGTAAATACGGATGGCTTAGAGAAAAGAATGACTGCAAAGTCTATTGTAGTGGAAATGCTTTTTGCACCACCAGTAGCTTGGCTGGAATGATTTAACAATGAATAGACAAACATAGAGAATACACAGACTCTCTGGAAGAGAAGGAAGGAGACTGAGCGTTTCACTGCCAGACTCATAAATGCCAGCGTAAGTAAAGCACTGCAGCTTATGGTTCTGCTGCACCAAGATGGAGAGAGTGAGGAGGGACTGAGGCAAGAGATTTGCTGGTAGTGGGGAAGGGGGGATTCCCTTTGTGTTTGTTTATCCACTTCAATAGGAATTTTATCTAAGAGCAGAAAGAAGAGGTAAATACAAATCTGGGATTTTTGTGTGGCACCCCACTGTGATGGTTCAGAGTGAACCTGCTCAATAATGTTTGAGTCTTTTTTATGGAAAATAGCAATTATGTTGTAGACTTGTAATAATTATTTTATGTTCAGATGGTGGTGGAGAAAGCTGTAAACAACCTTCTGGGTGTGAAGTTGGGTACTTGCATTGTATATGGAAGAATCTGTAGTTGCTGTTTGTTTATTCTAGCTTTGCCTCTAACCAACCTTCCCCAGGACACTGCAGAGGGAGTATGAGCAGCTGAAGGAGCAGCATGGCCAACGAGGGACAAGTACAGGAAACCCTTGGGAGTCGGAGGGGCCCTCTGCTCACCCCGACGAGGCTGACCTACTAGCTGAAGCCAAGCTGCTTCGACAACACAAAGGCCGGCTGGAGGCCCGCATGCACATCCTGGAGGAACACAACAAACAGTTGGAGTCGCAGCTTCACCGCCTTCGACAGCTCCTGCACCAGGTGATGTAACACACTACTTTGTCAGCTTTGTTCCCAAATTTTATAGGTTATCACCAAAGAGAGAATCTATTATAGCGTAGCAGTCAAAAGTCTGGACACACATGGTGCATTAGGTGTTCGGAACTAAGGAGTGCCAACCAAGAGGACGTCTGTGGATGTTTTTATTTCAAAAACAGTAAATCAAAAGTGATGTAACATTTTAGAGGAGGGGGAAAAAATCTGATTAAATAGTGCTTCTTAAAACAGAAACTTTAGACCAATGAATTTATTCATATTAATCCCTTCTTATGTTTATTTATGAAGGATTTACAATGTCAGTAATAGAGATAAGATTATGTTGGAGGAGTAGATTATGTGTTGATTTAAGCTTATCGGTCGAATTGGACACTTGCTGTCAACTCAGATTCTCTTGATGGTAGCTTTTATTGAATTTATTACAACTTCAGCCTCTCTTGCAGACTGATAAGTTGATTCGTGCATCCAATATTCTTCTGGCCAGTGTGCTGTAATTCCATCAGTGCATCTTTTGCTATGTACTTCATAATCCATGCTGTTGTATGGTGATATTTAAACTTAATTTTCTTGATAAGTATCTGACTACACCAAGTATAACAATATGTGAATTTCCCTTCCTCTTTATGTATCACAGCTGCATAAACTACCTGAGCCATACCTATCTGAATACTTCAAGTGTCATTGGTGCTCCTTTTTAAAAAAGAAAAAGAAAAGAAAGAAAGATCTTAGGCAGTGTTGCACAAATAATCAGCAATATTAGGAGAGTTAGACAGATATCACAATTTATCCAAAATATGACTTTAGCAATTATGCTGAGGTTAACGATATTGTTTGAAATCTGGACCCACACTTACTATTTATTGTGTCTTTTTTCTGTATGATATACTCAAACTGCAGCAACAAGACATTTGCTGGAAAACAGTTGTGAGTTGGTGTTTTGCAGACAGAAAACAACAAGCATGTTGTAAGATTCTGCAAATGCAAGCTGAAGTTGCATATTTGCAATGTTCTGAGTTTTTATTATTGAAGTACAGTACATGAGAGAGGGGGTTGAGTCCTGTCTGGGGTAACATAATACTATTAGACCATTATTGGATCATTTGCAGCAAGCTTGTATTTATCTAGAATTTTTCTTGTGCCTCTCTAATGAAATTAATACTTTTCTTCAGAGTAATTAGGATTTTTACATCCTTGAAGTCTCCTTTGAACATAGCACATATGCAACGTTGATTAAAATTTTTTATTTTCCCCATAAATTGTGTTTCCTTTTAGTTCATTAGGCTTGTTGTTGAGGAGCAACAGGGTAGTAATCACAGTTCAGACTTGCACACAAACACACACCAGCTGGCAGGGATGTCTCAGAGCAGCTCATTAATTTAAAAAAGGGAAAAAAAGCTAATTAAATAAGTAAAACACCGACACAGATTGCTTCCAATAAATTCAAAGCATCAGCATGGATATATACTTGTAATTATTAACTCCAGCATCCACATAAAATATCTCATTCTGTTTTTAGACTTTAAATAACAAAAACTGATGAACTCTCAGATTAGAGCCTAACGACAACATTACTCTTCCATACGGCATCCATCCCCCCGTCCCCCTATCAATAACTTCCAGATTAGTTTATACCTGGCCTAATTGCTCACTGAAGTTGGATGGTTTCAGCAAAATGAGAAATGCACAATCCTCAAGCCAAACACGAAGCAATCCAGACAAATCAGACGGAGAAAAAAAAACGTTGGCAGACGCTGGCTCTCTGGTGGCCGTGGAGCTGGAAGCACAGTAGTAACTCAGGACAGAATAGGAAGCAGCTGACATGACTCTGCAGATTTTTAACACTGCATTGTTACGTCATTTTTGGAAAAGTTATAAGCATAACTGTTTCTGAATTGCAGGTGAAAGCAAACATTATAGACATGATTCAAGTGAAGCACAAATGCCTAAAAGCTGCACTAAGCTGCTCTTCAAGGGGGCCCATTTAGCCACTCAGTAAGCCAAATTCATTGGGCTTTGTGCAGTATAAGATATAACATCTCTCCCTGATTTGACTTTTGCAGGAGATTCATTGAGTTTATTACTTCCTGAAGTATAAAGTGTTACTGCTGCTGATTCTGAAAAACAAATAAAATACTAGCATAATGTATGCACGGCTACCTGTGCACATAAAAACACCCCCTCTCTCGATAAAAACTTGTATTGTCTGACATTTGAGTCCCTGAGGACTTTCAGATATGTCAGCATGTCTTTCCATCATCTGAAGTGAAGCTACTGCCAAGTTCCAGAATAATAAACTCAGCCAGCTTGATGGCACGCATTAAATTCACACTCCTGAAGGCCAACCAAAGCCCTGACCTCAGCTATTCTGAGATGAGCTTGGAGATCGCGATTGTCCTCTGGGGACGTTTCCAATACGTTAACCTTTACTCACACTTGGGGCAACATGAGATGGAGGAGGAGACCACAACTGTAGTTATAGGGAGCAAGATTTATTTAGCTTTTTGTAGCTGGAAAGCTTAAAGGAATGACAGATTCTGCTGGAAATGTCTATGGGCAGGAAGTACTTGCTCCTGGGAATTAGAAGAATCACTTGTTTCATCAGTCTGTTCTATCAGACACAACTAGAATCGGCAGTATTTATCAATGGTGCTTATTTATCTTAGTGATGACAAACTGGATTACCAGTCTGCCTGAGAATCTCTGTCTGCAGCTCAACTCTTCCACTGGCCCAAAGCTGTGTTTTCAGTGATGTTCACAGCACTTTCAGTCTCACTGCAGGCCGAGGCAGATGTGAACTTCGGTGTTAACATCAAAGTGAGTCCGAGGGCTGCACTGGAACGCATTTGAAACCAAAAAAACTCACTTTAATCTCAGAAAATACCCTGTTTAAAAAACACAGTTTATTATTATTGCAGGACTTGTTTATTTGCCATCTGCAGATCTTCAAATGCTTGGAGCAAAAAAAAAATCTTCAAGTATTAAAGGAGAGCCATTAAATTTTCATATTATTGCTTTCAGTGTGGGCACAAAAACATTTTCAATATATTTTGGCTGAGTGTCATAACTTTCATGTTAATCATTCATTTTGGGAGTCAATTAACTTTTATTGTTCGCTCCCAGAAAATATCCTTTAAGTTCTTTGATGGGAGCTATACTGTAGCATCCTTCTCTAAATTTTAAACATGGGCAGGGATGCGGTTTTTTGGAATCTTATTTTTAACATACAACAACAGCCTCACTTTACCTCCCCCTGGTATTCTGTTGTTTTTGCCTGCAGCTGTGAAGCACGACTAATTTTGATGTTGTCGAGCAGACGGCAAGCGGAATAATTATGTTGTAATGATTGAGTTTTCTTTCCTTTTTTTCTTTTTGTTTGGTTTCCTGTGCATCTCTTAGCCGGAGGTGGACTCGAGGGTAAACGGAGCATCATCGCCTGCTGTGCAAAATCGAGGACCACTTACTGAAAACTCAGGTGAGGCACTTGACCTCAGGAAGAGCTGCAACCACAGGCAAACATATTCACAACCGGTGTCTGTCCTTGGAATAGCATCACATTGGGAGAAGGTTCTTTTTTCTTTTTTTTTTTCTTTTTTTTTTAACAGTTCTTCCTCTAAAACTCAAATGATTTGCTACCAAGACAAAAAATGGAGAAACTTGTTGCTCACAGTGGAGTCATGCTAAGGTGTGTCCAGTCGCTGAAAATCAATCTCACTGTGTGTGTGTGTGTGTGTGTGTGTGTGTATGTGTGTGTGTTCAGATGAGCTGCTGGACCCCCACAACAGCAGCTCTGACTTGGCAGATGTAATGGAGCAGATTAACAACTCTTTCCCTGCATGCAGTCGTAAGTTTCCCAATCCTTTTCCTCCTTCCTCTTCCTCTCACAGCATGCTGTCATCCTCAGCAAGAGGTCGAAGGTTAGCAGGAAAACAGCACACCAGTTAGTTTAGCTATTCATTCATTACTTTTGTTTTTCAGATTCAATGTTTATCATTTTTAATGAATTTCCTAAAAAACTGTGGCACTTTGGAACAACCGTACAACATCTATGTACGTTACCACGTCGATTCAATGATCAACGGGGAAAAACTCAATTTACTGAATATACAGAAGGTATCGCAGTCTATTTTTGTTTAAAAGAATCGATAATTTTTCATTTAAATGTCTGATTGAACTCAGGGATAAAAAATATCCCCAAAACATTCTTGTTTTTTCATGATTTGATGTGTGGAAATGATTGTGTTAAATCAGCATGTGATATCTAGCATTAATGGCTGACTGCTGAACCATGGTGAAGTGAAAGTGTATTGTGGCAGAATCTGTGATATTGGCAAATGTCAAAGCGTTGCTCATTGAATCGACATAATATCATATTGTGATCAAACTTGTGATCTAAGCCCCTCCTTCTAAAGGGCCAACAGTCAAAAACAAGCAGCTTTTTATATGAAACAGTGTGCAGCCTGGATGGCAGAAAGTTCCCAGGTATTTAATTTAAGAATACCTGCCAGTTTTTTTTTGTGAATTATTGTTTAGCTGCTGCACTTTTATCCTGTCAGTTCAACCCAAGAAATTATTATTGAAAGCTTTTACATTTGCTGCTATTTACTTACTGAAGCGCAAAGATCTGAAGCCTTATGTGCACAAGCCTAGCAGGAATATAGATATGATGTATATTTAAACAAATAGAATTAAACAGAAAATTAAGGCAGTGGAGGAAAAGTGCTGCGTTTGCCTGAAAGCGGTGCACAGAGTGAGCTTTTTGAAGGTTTGTGCATTAAATCCAGGTTCCTCTGTGCACCTATGAGATGTAAGCTCAGACACAGGTCTTTAAAATGGCACCCTCCGGGGTTTTGTGTTTATTATTTAGATGAGCTATTTACTTTCATCAAGAAAAACTTCACATCTTCATTAGCCAAGTTTGAAATAATATTCTCCTGCTGTGATGTTAATCAAATGAGAAGCATAAATAAAAAATGTTCAAATATTGAACCAGAGCACCCTCCCTTAGAATTGTATTCAGTTTTTTGAGTTGAAACTCCTACGGGGGCTTTAGTTAAAAATCCATTCTAATCACGCTGTTGCTTCAGCATTATTTGACTTTGGTTACTGCACAGCTCCGAGGCAGCAGCGGAGCTGAGGGTGTGCAGGAACATGTGGGAGGTGCCCAGAGGCTGATGGTTTAGCATAGATTAGTAGAAACACAGATGAACTGAGAAGTCTTAAGTATTAAACTTCTGTTTGTTTTGTCACCCAACAGCTACAAGCCTCACCTCAAGACCACAGGTAAGATGAGCTTCTTCCACACCTTCAGGCAGATCAAAACTGTGAATGAGTTTGCAGCTTGGGATTCTTTCTGCTCCATTGTATGTTGTTTGTTTTGGATTTTTTTTTAAATGTATTCTATTAATTGGGAAAGATAAGAGAAATTGGAACAGAGCTCATTTTAGAGGTAATTACAGCTAGCGCCCCTTACCTGCCTTTGTATCAGGTGGCCTGTGAGAAAGAGGTGGCTAATGGATCTCTGGGGAGCATCATTAGTGGCTCTTCTCATTCTCCCTCGTCTGAGGCCAAAGTGCTTTTTTGGACAGTGGTATTCTGAAAGCTTTTGCCACCTGCTTGCTGTAATTATTTACCCCTTTCTGCTGCCCTTAGACTCAGCTACATTTATTGTTTCTGACATTGTCTTTTCAATCCATCATCTTGTCTTTCTACACACAAGGAATACTTTTACATGTCAATTAAGATATCTTATCTGCTATGAACCAAGACGCATGCTTCCGTTTCCTTTGATTTTGTCAACACTGACTCAGATCAAGTTTATTGAGGGTCTGTAAAATACTCCTTTACAAACTTTGTTTTCAGTACACACAGGGGAATGTCATCTATTATTTAGATTCTTTCTGCATTCATGCAGGAAAGGGAAGATAGGAACACATTAAATTGGTTGTTTTCTGTGAGGAAGTTTAGATTGAATTGCTTTAAATGTTGTCATAAAGGGCTGAAAGTTCATTTTAAAAGGATAAATGATACCAACACGCAGTTAAATATGTCTTCAGTGGTAATTATGTCTTGTTCAGATCCTGTGTCAGAGGGCATAGACCTTCCTGTTTCTACAGTGTTATACATGCATCTTGTGAGCATTACTGAGTCAACTGGATATCGACTGTTTATTTATTAGGATGCACCGATCAATCGGAGGATTTTCAGCTTGACCTGCAGATTGTGTTCGGTCACTTCTGATATATATACATATATATATGTGTATACGTTTTTTTTATTTGTCCTTTTTATTTTCTACACCAGTCAAGTAAATGCATCATGTGCAAAGCAATACAAGGAACCACAAACGCCGGCTTGAGTCTTAAAATTTTCCCTGTTTCATGCCACACATACAAAACCTGCTGAAAGTTGGTTCCAAAGCAGCAATTAGTTTCATAGCAGACATATGGAGGCTATTCTGTAATTCCTCTTAAGTTTTATTTGTACAAAAACTTTTGTTCATTAACCTGGAGCACTTTACTTTTAGAAGAAGGTGCTGTAACCTGGTGCATGTTTTGGAGAAAGTGTATCATTCATGATCAGTGATTCATTAAGAATGTGCAGTTTATTTTTCAATTAAACTAAATTTATGCAGACTTTTACCCTGTCGCAGTTTCTAGAAACAGGATAAAAAATTGGAATCTGCCAGAAAATTCACATCTGAACTATTCACATCCCTTACACTCTGTATTGTCCTTTTTTAAGCCTTCACATAAAGGCATTGGTGAGTAAGTTTGAAGCCAAGAGGGCAGCTATAGTTTCATCCACACCCTCTTCTTCCATCTCTTCCTCGCTGCATTCCTAATGGACTATAACTTGCTTGAGGCACTGTAGTCCATTTACCAGCTCTCAAACCAGATTATTATGTTCAAACTTCTCGTCTTTACACAGTGATGTCGATGAAGACGAATGAGGCGAGTTCACCACCTGCACTGTACCAACTTTTAATGGGTGTTAGCACAGATGCACACAGTTCAGCTGTTTAATGCATCATCATCCCATATTGAATCAATCTCCCTGTTGTATTTAAACATGTTTTATTTTTGTTGTCTAGTACAAGTTGGTGATTTATTTCTTCTTCTTTTTTTTCTTCAGGTGATGTGAGGACCAGCACCATAGGATGGACTGTGTTTGTGTGCCCACGAGTGCAAGATCATTCCCAAACCATTCCCATACCCGAAATCCCAAAGATGCACAGGAGCAGACAACTGAACTAGTTTCACCACCATGTCTTGTACTATGCAAACTGTACATTTTAACAATTGTAGATTGTATCTGATCTCGTTCAAACATTTGCCAGTTTTTTTTTTTCTTTAGATTTGCAGATGATTATTTGGACACAGGCTTTGTAAAGTCAACAGTGGGTTTTTTTTCCAAGGACTGGTTTGGGATTTATGATCAGTTTTTGAGTTTAGCCTTAACCAGAAATCAAATTGTTCTTTTTGTTTGTTTTGTCATTCCACTGCTGAGTATCATGTAGCTCCTTTTTATTTGTCCTTAAAAGTAGCCACAGACTTTTAAGTGCTTGGGAGCTTGCACAATTCCTGAGAAAGAGATTTTAGTGGCTGACAGGATGATAAAAAAAAGTTTTTTTAAAGTGTCATCACCTCTGAAATCTGTCCCTTTAACATGCTTGATGTCAAGTTCCCCTTTAAAGCATTGACACGCAGACAGATTTTCTCTCAACTGTAATTTGTTAATGTTAACTTCACCCCTTCTGTGCCTATACAGTTTGTCATTCCACGGGTGGAAGATGGAGAGAAGAGCTATTGAATTTTAGTGGGATTGTGTATAAAGAGAGATGTTTTGAAAAATATAGATTTAAATCTGAAGTTGTCCTGAATCTGGCTTTGTAAGAGGCCCGTCATTATGTAGAATAGCTGTTGTTTTTTCTTTGTTTTTTAAAAGATATATATGTTGAGAAATCAGAGGAAAGCCATGATTGCCTTGCTACCTCAGACTCAGACACAGTTTTTTTTTTTTTTTGTGGTTCGTAAACCTGTTGAAAACACTTGTGATCATTTACAAACATGAACAGTCTGGTTTATCATTCTAAGCTTTGGCTCACTGTATTGGTGTACACTGCAATGAGGAGTTACCAAGTAAATAAAAGGAAAAAAAAACAAAGTTATTACTGTACCACAATGGGTCTGTGGCCTGCTGAAGCTAGCCTCCCGTAATGATGAGTATCACTTTATTTGTTATTGGGTTTTCCACGGGGCTTCTAGCACTGGTCCCTAACTGCGTCGTGTTGTTGTGCTCTGTGCTATCCTGTTAAACTTGTGAGACTGAACAACACTACTATAACCTCCTCGGACTAGACAGATGATGATGTTGGTGATGATTTTAACAGTTGCAATCGTGATGAACCTTACCGTGGCAGAACTGTGTCGCTTCTCCTGAGGTATGTAAAATAGATTGACCACACTACATGTACTATGGCTACGTTGTTTTATTCTAAATAAAATTTTTATAACAAGTACATGTCCCCTGGGCTGTTATTTCTATGTATTCATAGAACTTACTGTCGGCTCGATTGCCACTGGAAGGGTTGATTAATAATGTAAATATTCAAATCTAAAATAGATTATATTGCAGCTAATAAATTCATCACTCTGCCTGTTTACATTGCTGAGTTGGGGAATATCCTTATTACTGCCAACTTCTCAGCTATCATCTGGCCAGAGCCTTAGTTATTTATCGAGTGACTATCATCATGTTTACAATAAGTATACTGAGCAGAATGAAAGATGATCAGCCTTTTCACAGTGTTTGTGGGTCAGGTTGTCCGGTAAAATTTACTTCAGGGTTTGTCTCCTTCCTCTTGTCTCTGCTTCTTGCTTGTTCTGAAAACAAAGTCTGAACCAACTTGTGATTTCAAGGTGTAAAATATTTTAGTTACCTGTCAGAATAAATTATGCCTCAAAAGGAAATTGGCCGGTCTCTTAAGGCAGTAGTTATCAAGTAAACTCAGATTTCCACGGAAATGCAGTTCCTTTTCTGCTCAGGAGTTTTAGGGCGAGTCAAAAGAAAAATAAATAAATTCCATGACACAGGAAGGTTGTATGCTATATGAGGCAATCCAAACACTACAAACCTAACTATGAGACCCATTATAATGAATCTGTCTTGGACCAGTAATCCGCGATCTAAATGTGTTCCTTTCATGATGGAAATGCTTCTTTCATACCGGAGTTTGCAGTTCTTAGGCTGTCGACTTAAATATAAATGAACTAATAAACTAAAATACTGTATAAATGCAAATCTGGCAACGCCCTTTGGAAGCAAGCTCCTGCATCTGAGTGCAGACATTCAGATCTAGAACTGCCATAGGTACCAGTTTTCCATCTGGACATGAGTGTGCTGTGGCTCCAATCCCAAATTTGAAAGAGAAAAAACGTTTTGCCCTAAATGTGAGCATCAGTCATTTTTGTGGAATTGCTTATTTAGGTTTGGGGATATTAATGAGACTTTAGTGTTGTTGGGTTGCACTTTTTTATAGAAATATCCTGCCAGGTGCTCCAGTCAGTTGTTTGAAATAGTTGCTTTTATTTATAGTTGCTTTGTTGGACCACAGAGACAGACCCAACCAACTATACCCAACCACTTACAGATTGTCTATAATGATAATCTTATGTGTCTATAATATGCAATAAAGGAAAAAGAAAACCAATCACCCTACCAGCTAATTTGCATCAGATGTTCCTCACTTACTGAAGGTCAGGGCCATAGATGTTTCTAGCCCATTTTTGGGGGTGCTGAAGCACCCCTGAAATGAGAGAATTTTTTTTTTGTGTGTGTACAGACAGACAGCCTCATCATGGACATAAGATTCTTTTTTCAGAAAAAAGCCAGGTTCAAGAGTGTAAGATCTTATGACCCGTCTATCAAGAATAATGTGTTACGACCCTGGCTCGGCTAGGATGTAGGACGCAACATAAAGAATGTGTCCAGATGAAAAATGGAGTTTTATCGTCCCGTGTAGCAGACAGATATACAAAAACAAAATGGGATGGGCAGGTGATGCTGCTCAAATCAGAGAAATTAATAGAACAAAACACACTAATGGTAAAAGAACA
>JAOXYM010000024.1:14221390-14237136 GCA_028567055.1 Leptatherina wallacei | reverse complement strand
GCCCAGAATACATCTGTGATATGTTCAGAGAATATAAACCTGCAAGAGCTCTTAGATCCAAAGACTCAGGTCAGCTGTGTGTATGGGTGAATGTGACACGTAGTGTAAAAGTGCTTAAAAAGGTCAAAATATGACTAGAAAAGTGCTATATAAGTACAGTCCATTCATACAGCATAATAATTGGAGTATATGCAGTACATACAAATATAGAGTAAGGTATAAACAGATGTAATAATGTAATTTTTTCAAACCAGTGGTGAAATTAAAAATTTAACCTTATTCTGTATTTTCAATCATTTTACAATAAAACCAAGATGATTTGTCTCCGTTAGCTCAAGAGCGTAACCCTAAACTCCCACATATCCCTGATGACATGCACCAAGGGACTCTCTTAAAAGAAATGATGAGGTCCGAAACTTTTTCTTGAAGAAACTCTTTCCCAGTCTCCAAGGTAACTCCCCAAATTTCTAAAATTAGATTAAACAAAAACCGTCTCTCTCAACAAAAATCAAGACAAAAGTTTGAAATATTCAACAAAGAAAGCTCAGAGTCTTAATGGATAACATACATACATTAAAGTGACCTGGGAAGGATGCTGTTTCTGTTATTTAAGAGATAGCATCCGTCAGATAAATGAAAAAATGAAATGCTATCAAGCTCTGTGGGAGACAGCTGTATGTCTGGGAGCCAAATACCTCTGACAGAGAAGTAGAGACCCTGCTGATTATATTATATTTAGAAATAGATTTGTATCCTTGACAAGATGTGCCATTGTCATGTGGCATAAACCCCACAAAACAACAACCCCACTCTGAAATATAAGACTTCTGAAAGTAGTACACATCATACATCAACAACAGCGGGATAAACCTCTACTGACGAGCACAGCATGTTGGAGGAGACATTTTTCTCTGAGTGTTTACCTGCTTCCTTTCCACAATATATCACCGGCCATAATGAAAAATGTTAGTATATATAGTGGTTTTTTTTTTTTTTTTTTTTTTTACCCTATTTTTTTTACCCTATTGCAATTCAGCACATCAGCTAAAAGTTGCCTTTTGAAAATGTCAACTCTGTTTATCGATAACTACCAAAAAGGCTAAAAGAAAAGGTCCTTTCAAACACCCCACAGGCACATACTGCAAATGACAGCGTCTACACTTTTAACTGTATGGGGTAAATGGCAACGTGAGAAGCTAACACATCATAGTAAGATTAATTGCTTGCAGCATTTATTCTGGCAGCCGGCCGATCTCTCTCCAGATACTTAGGAATCAACTACATTGTGAAAGCCACTCAGCTGAAGTGGGTCATTTACATACATTAGCTCCCAGTTTCTTTATTTGCAACATGTTATTTCCCCCCCCTTTTGTCATTTTTCTCCCTGAACATATGTTTATTTCACAAGTAAGGAATCTGTTTTCCTTCTTCTGGAATTGCACCAGAGCTTTTCATAACTTAAAGTCCTGCTTCATATTTGTATACTCATGTTTCTGAGTGAGAGATGGATGATCGCAGCTGGCCAAACTTCTGGATGAAGTCTGCTTGAGCTTGGACTAAAGCATCCTCATCTATGTAGACTGCAGGCCTCCGTGCTGCGACAAAATACTGCACCTTCCTCAAGGTCCAGCCAAGAACATACATGAGAAGACCACACACAGCTGCTGTGGACCTGCCGACACCAGCATTACAGTGGACATAGACCGTGTGACCATTCTCCAGGAGTCCGTGGAGCAAGAATACAGCCTGAGGAAGCATCCTGATCCGACCTGCAGAGGAAGAGTTAGTTAAACTCTCATTAGCATTTGGTAGAGCTACTTTGTCTGTGGCTTTTGACCTGCTATTATCTTCTGGAATAAGTCTTGATGTTTTTTCTTTTAAAGGATCAGCTTTGCTCACCTGCTGGAGCTGCGCATCAAAGATTTTACACGATCTGAGTTAAGAGTTTTAAGGTGTATGTTGGATTGAGTCAGAAGAAAAAAAGACACATTATTTCCCCGAAGCAGATTTGAGAATAAGGATTAAGAAAAGTATAAATATTGCTCTCCTTTGACATGGCATGAACTGCACTGAAATATATATATTTGAACAGCTGTTGGCAATTGTTTAAGTCAATGTACAACCATGCATATTTATGACCATAATTTATCATAATCAATTGCTGCCCATGTATTAATATCTTTCATGTAACGACCTCTGGGTTCAGTGCGACCATGGGTCATTTGCATTACTCTTCTTCTCTTTGATTTCTCCAGAAACTGTAAGTAGCACATTTGAGACCAACAAACCTCATGAGACACAGAGCTATATGAATAATTCTTAACATTATGCTTAAAAGACAATGTGGAAGGTCATTGGCCGGTTTTGGTCATGATTCTTCAGTGGTTTATTTCTTGAAATCAGTTAGTACTACAGTTTGCTGACAGAAGCGTTTACCCATGTTGATCTTCGGAGTCGTGAAATGTTTGAAAGGAACAAATTATATAACGTTACAGGAGATTTATGGGTTATAGTAGGAGGTTTTGTCTCAACTGAATATACTTTTGTAACTAAAATGTGTGACCCCAAAGCTCTCCTTACCCTCTGTGCTCATGTCAGGCGTAGGCATCCACACATACGCGAGGCCGCAGTCTTTGTATAAATGTATCATGGTCTCTGGAATCATGGTCTCGTCAGGGTTGCGCCGACATCCGTGAGAGTTGTTCACCACGTCCCACTCAGTCTGGAAGTTCATCACTGCAGTGATGCCTAGTTCATGCTTCATCTTTATTGTCACATGCTCCACCTGTCGGGGGCAGCTGCCCAGCCAAACACGTGACAGCACCCTAAAGTTAGTAGACAAGAATACATCTATTATTTATTTCTAGTTGTCTTTTACACTTTGTTGAAAACAGAGGAAAGCTGACCTTGAAAATCATGCCACTAATAAGGTTTAACCTGTGTTTTATTAACCTCCAGTCCTTCTAATTTTCTTCCTGACCACTATGGCTTGAAGTAGACTCCATTAAGTGTTCATCAGTATGCATGAAGTCAACAAGCAGAGGAGGTGACACGTAAAAGACAGGGCGGACGCTGCTGATCCCCGTTGTGCCACTGCCGTGGAAACGGAAGTCTTAACATGTTTTTATGAGGTTACCTGTTTTTATTCTGAGTTTTAACCATAACACTGCTGTGAAACAAATTCTTCAGGAGTGGATCGACTGGCCTTTTTTTTCCCCAAATGAATACTCCACATGAGTCAAAGAGAGCGCATTTAAAACAAAACCTTATCACGCTTTTTTTTCCCCTGTAAAGGACCAGCAGTGACTATTTGAACAAGATAGTCCTTTTCTTTTTTCTGCAGTTTTTAGAAAAAATTATTTTCCATTATATGAACTCTGCTGCACAGTGGTGTGATGGTTAGCACCGCAGCCTCACGGCAAGAAGGTCAGTGGTTTGAGCCCCGGGCGGAGTTTGAGCCAGAGGGGGTTGCTGGTTCAGGCTGGGGAGGGGTTTGGAACAGTGGCCTTTCTGTGTGGAGTTTGCATGTTCTCCCTGTGTCTGCGTGGGTTCTCATCGGGTACTCCGGCTTCCTCCCACTGTCTAAAGACATGCCTGATAGGTCAATTGGTCACTCTAGATTCTCCCTAGGAGTGAGTGTGTGTGTGTGTAAATGGTTGTCTGTCTCTCTGTGTTGGCCCTGTGATAGACTGGCAACCTGTCCAGGGTGTACCCTGCCTCTCACCTGATAATCGCTGGGATAGGCTCCAGCCCACCCGCAACCCTTAATTGGATTAAGCGGTACAGAAAATGAATGAATGAATGAATGAATGAATGAACTCTAACCGAACCATTTAACAGTGCAAAAACATATTCATCCCTACAAAAAAGACTGTTTTTACTCTCAAATCTGATTGTACCAAATCAACCTTGCATGCTGATTCAAAACAAGAAACAAATATCTAAGATCTGGTTGAATAAAGTCACCAGCTGTGTAACCTCTAGCCCCCCCATCAATATAAGCTCACTTTGAATGCCAGTCACAAAAAGAGGTGAAACAAGTACATTTTGACTTCCATGTTGCATCACTTATTTTCTTTTTTTTTAACTAAGAGGAGACTTAGACATTTGCTTTCAAAACTGATGCACGTCATCCTTTCATCAAGACAGTGATTTCTTTTCCTTAAATTATTGTTACACATAGGAGCAAAGTTAATTAATTACAATGAATTCCAGGGAAGGAAGCTGTTTCCAAATACTGCTCTGGTTTTAAATGCTTCGTTTCTGTTCTTAGACAAAAAAGCCTCAGGTCTCAATAGATAACACAACACAGCCTGAAGAAACGACGATCACAGACAGTTAATATTGGTTTTCAGCACCTCCCCTTGAGCAGAGATTCCCCCGGGGTTTCTGAATCTTTTCTTAATATGTACCAGAGCTCAAGGTGACATCTCCAAATTATTTGCAACTTCTCACTCAGAAATGTTATTCTTAAATTATTAAAGAGTTTGTCCACACTGCCTTTCAGAGAGGTGGACTTCTTCAGAGAAATTCAGATTCTCCAGGAGGCTTGTTGTCTTTCTTTATTAAGTTTAAATTTTAGATGTTACTCCAGGTGATTTTTTTTCACTCCACAATGTTCAGGAAGCCATAATATAAATGACAGACTATTATTTATTTAAATGTTGGTCAGAAAGGTTAAAAAAAGAAAAAAGGGACTGAGGATTTTTCTGCAAAAAAAAAGTTGGTGATGTAAATTCAACAGCTTCCATCAAGACAGAGCTGCCACAGTATCACAAAGTATTGAAGGAGAAAATGTTCTGACAGTTTGTATTAGAACAAAGTAGAAAATCAACTTATATAGCAGATTTATTCATAGGCTTTTTCAAAGAAGACTGCTTTTGTCGACTAAAAAGTATAGTTAAGCGAAGAGAAGAGTCTGATGTAATCTTCAAGAATGTTCAGGAAACCATCACGCTTAAATATCCAGTGGTCTCATAGTTGAAGCTACAGTTGGTAATGTTAGAGAGCTAGCAAGATTTGAAAGTGGCACTTACCCTAAGCCCCCCCCCCCAAAAAAAGCAGGGCAGCTGAGAGCGATAAGCACGTGGACACATTTCACACAGAGTGAGCGTGGGCAGGACGAGACATGAAGGCATCTGATTGGTTCTTTCCATTTGGACCGAACGGCAGGGATTGGTCAGAGTTTTTACAGCCCCGCAGCTCTCACAAAGGCCTGATTTTTTTTTTGTTCCTTTTTATGAAAACATAATGTATTGACTACTCTCAGGATGAAAGGACCATTTCTTGCAGTATAACAAAAAGTGTTTCTGAACAGGATTACCAACTATAGCTTTAAAGCACATACCACCATAATATCCACAGCTTGGTTTCTGGAATAACATCCTTTGGACAGATGAGACCAAAGCGGAGACGTATGGCGATAATGCACAGCACCAAACCAAAACCAAACACTTCATACCTACTGTCAAACACGGTGGTTGAGGGCTGTTGGTTTGGGATTGTTTGGCAGGAACAGAACCTGAGCCCCTCACACACCATAAAATACTTAAATGTGAGGCTGTCTGTCTTAAAGCTTAAGCTTGGCTCAAATTTAGGCATGCAACAGGACAGCGATCCCAAACACACCATTACATCCACAACAGTATGCCTCAGAAAGAAAAGAACAAGCATTGCAAAGGGCCAATCAAATTTAAGACCTAAAAAAAACTTAGTATACCCCAATTTGTAGTTGTGCAAATTAGTTTTTGACACACTGCTTCTGCATTTTGGACTTAGTGTAATATGCCAAAGCAGATCCAATAAGACCAGATTTTTTTAAATGTTCAGATACATAAAACCTTAGAATTAAAGGAAGGTGTGTACCTGTACCTCTTTGTTCAGACATCCTGCCTTTATCCACACCACAAACTATAATTAAAGCAACATGCCAGAAAGTAATGCTTTAACTAAATAAATTATCACACTTAGGCATGGAAATGAATAGATCCCACGGGACCTCATTCAATTTTGTGTATCATTAGGCAGAAAGGCTACAGCCTGAGTACTCTGGCATCATAAAAACTGAATAAAGAATATAACATCCAAATGACTGAAGATCACAAAGAAACCCTCCTTTCAAGTAAAAGGTCAATATTTTAGAGAGCATGTTTTATTCACTTAATTGCGATGAATTCCCTGAAAGGATCAATACCACCATTACAGTGTGTCTGCTGCTGAACTGAAGCTACTTTCAGTCACCACTGACTTTTGTTTGGCACGAAGAGGGAACAGCTAGTTTTAAATAATAATAAAAAGCTTACAAATAAAACACATAATTATTTTAATTGCTGTTTCACAAGATCTGAAATTTTCAAAACTATTTTACCTGCTTTAAGGGATCTAGACACAAAACACTATTTCACAGACACTGCTTTCATCATACTGTTACCTGGAGCAATGCATGGCCTTCTGACCCGCCACCCCAAAATAAAAGTTGGTGGTGTGTTTCATCTCATCCGTGTGACCCGTTTCCTCTATCCAGTGACCAATTGGGTGGCAATACACTCCATCCACCACATTCCTTTCATCATATGAACAACACCTGTCATGGCTTGGACTGCTGCCTGTAGACACAGAAGAAACCTTTTCAGCAGGTAATTGTGTAAATTTGTCTTAAAAAATTTGCAGGACTAGTTAATTACTGCAGAAACCTGGATCTTTATGTATGGGACATGATATACATGTTCAATCTATATTATATAAAGGAAAAAGGTCTCTTTAATAACAACCTGCGGACTTCACCTTCTTATTTAAGCAATAATTACAACTTATGATATAATAATTAATACTCCTTTTATAAGGCAGATTTTCATTGAGACTTTTAACGTAATTCTATCTTTTTGTTATCGTTTTGCAATTTTCATTATTCAGATATAATCAGAGAAGCATTTAGGAAATGGCCAACGTTACTTTACCCCCACCATGTGGCAGTATACGTGTATTACACCAAACATGGCGTACTTAAGTTTTCTGTGCTCTGAATTGGTGACATCTCTTTTTAACATTTGCCCAAATCTTTGAGAAACCCTGTGTGAATGGTAGTATGGATTAAACTGCATACCTTCCCAGACATAAGTTCCTCTGACTCTCTGAATGAACTTGAACCACAGTTTATCTCTGAACGGTTCCGAGAGCTCTACGTCTCCGACCCACAGACACGGTTCGTCTGGTGACGGGAGTGTGCGCGAGGCTTTCATCTGCAGCGCTCTGTTCGGATCCCAGTGGCCCATTTCCTCACGGGAACCCAAAACTAAAACCTCTACGTCCGAAGATACCGGAGTGAGGATGACGCCGAACCTGAACAACATCGTCGCAGCCTTTACGTGTCCTCTGCGGTGAACTGGGGTTCATGTAGCTCTTGTTTTAAATTCTTCTGCACCGAAGACTGCATGTTGCGGTCTAAATATATCTGATCGGGCCTTGTTTTGGAGCGTGCAAATGTCGGCAAAGACGTGTTGGCGATAAGAGGTCCCACTCTGTCAAAAAAAACCAGAAACCTCCTTAGCCGCAGTAGTTGGATGCAGTAATTCAGAAATCTGTAAATCTGGTACTGGATAGTTAAAACAATGCAGTTTATCACAGCACAATAAGAAAATATTTTCACATGTAGGGTCTGATCTGTAACACCAAAAGAAGGAAACAAAATGCTGAAAGGTGACGTTCAAAGAAAAATCCTGCCAGTAAAAAGTGGCATGACCAATTTATTTATGTATGCATTTATCTAATACATATATAGGCAGTTTTTGTAATATCTTAAAATGGTCTTGAGCAATAATTTCCCAGTATGTTTGAGGATCCTTTTACCCATTATTTATATATTAATTTATTTTATTTGTTTTTACATTCACTGTCTGTCCAGTTTCTGTACTCAATCAATTTTTAAGATATTGAGTATTGAACCACTTAACACTGATCGATGAATCTCCAAGAATGAAAAAGGATCACGGTTCAGCAGATGAATCACTGTCATGTCTACTCAAGAGACATCTTAGCAAGGCATCTAACTGAAATGTATCTTTAAAAACAGTTTGTTACAAAGACTCATCACTGATTTGGAAAAAATAAAAGATAAAAAGAGAACAATGCCAAGTAATATAAATGCCAAAGATAACAGTTTTACTAAACACAAAAAACCCAACAGAGAATTCCCCTTAGAGGTATTTCAAGTTTCCCTGCTGCAACACACCTGATTCAGTCTCAGATCAAGCTCTGCACAAGTCTGTTAATGAACCACTGATTTGAGTCAGGTGTGTTGCTTCAGGGAACCTTCTAAAACCGGCTCTCGAGGACCACGGTTGAGGATCCCTGTTCCACAGTCATTTCTCCCTTTCTAGGTGGTAATTTTTTAGTTGTATGGGTGCCAAACAGAACAGTTTTAATTACCAAAAAGAAAGCTGTAAACCATACAGACCCATTGTTGGTAAAGAATAAAGACAGAACTGTTGTTCCAGCCAACATGCCTGCAAGATCAGCCATAGTTGTAAGATTACTCAAACTGGTAAATCATGGCCATTTGACTGCAATCTCTTTATACTCCACACCTTGCATAGCAGGCAGTTGTTCTTGTCAACAGAAAAGGGGGGGGGGGAGAGACACCAAGTTGCACTCAACCAAAAAGCCACTTAGGAGGTGTTGCGCAAATGTGTTTCATGGTCAATTAGCAGAACAAAAGCATGGACCACAAACTAGGTGTGATGTTTTCTGTTGGACAGGATAATCATTTTTAATGTTGACTTGGAAGTTTTAAGTTTGTGCAGCATTTACATGCATCAAAGCTGTCAAACACACTGAGGGAGATGAAAAAAAATTTTAAACAAAGAAAATAATTCCCTCAAATAGAAATACGGTGAGGCTGCTGCAAATGAAGCAAAGTCAGTGGGAAGTGATGGAACAAGAGTCCTGGATTTGTTTTTCCCTATTTTCTTTTAGTAGATTAAAGTGACTCAGCAGTTATAACGATCAAGGGACTTGGGGCATAATTTCAATTGCATCCCTCTAAATGAAGACTCTGGTTTCTACATGTGACTGTTAAAGGTGAGGGGTGATGGTAAAGTTAAATGGTGGTTTCAAATCCTAGCAACTGAAAAATTAGGTAATACAGAGGACTTAGTAGATTACTCTTTTTTTTATTGAATTGTGATGATTCATAGACCCTATGTAAAAGTATCAGGGACATGGAGAAGGAAAACTGATGTTTAGTTATGGAGTTCTTTTCAGGAGGACCCACCAGAACACTGATTGCAAGAAGGGAAAGTGTAATGACTTGTGAGGAAAAAAGTATTGACTAAATTTTAAGTGTGAGTCAAGTATGACTCTAGGACAGAGTTGAGTGACTGTCAGTAATATGACATTTTAAAGGCATTTTTCTATTTGGTTTCACTTTGGAAATCGAGTTTCCATCCAAATATAAAATGCATATACAAGCAGAAGATGATACAGAAGATCCACAGTGTTACTGCACCACAGGTCACCCTCATCATGACATCAAGAATATATTCTTATCACAGCATATACATGTTCCCGCTGGGTTTCTCTGTCTTTCCTAAATAGTCACGCTGTTCTCTATTTGAGCAGGGTTCAAATATGGGTAGGGTACTTCAAGCTGTGAGTTTCTTGCTGCAATTTCTTCACTCAAGTAGGACAACTCCGCATTAAATTCCATAATCATCTGCTTGGGGAAAGGCTCATCAAATAGTTCTTCAGGGTATGTCCCCAGGGGAACCTGCCATTATGACAAAAACATTAAGTTAGTATTTAATTTGACGTACTTTAATATTTGAGTGAATCCTAATCAATCTATGTGTGTGTTCATGAACACTACATGTACCATGTCGGTGTACTTGGTTGACAGCACCCAAGTCATTGCTGCAAACTTGACAGTGTCTCCAACATTTGGGAGGACCTCCAGAATTGTCTTCATGCTTGACTGTCCTTTAGTGGTTGGAGGAGGTTTGCGCATCAGGATAGAGCCATTAGGCATCCAAGAGTGGTAGTCAAACTAAAATATAACAAAAGATGCAGTAGGTATTCATGAAAAAGTATAGCTTGAAAACCATGCCAAGACATTTGGTTCAACTATATAAAAACCCCAGGCTTCATTTAGCTTCATGCTCAGCTGATACTTCAACAAAAAGGTACTATATAGAGGAAGTAGCAATGCTTGTTTCTTTACTGCTTGTTCTATACATTTGAGTTTTGTAAAAATTAAACTTTTTTTTCTGTTTACCTCAAAGGGCAATTAATGAATTTATTTAGAGTGTGGTTGAAACGTTTTTGGATTTAGCATTCTTTCCTTGATTTAATGCTGAATGTATCTTTGGATATAAATATTAGTTAAAACAGTTTCAGGTAAAAGATGAATAAAAAGGTGTCAACTTGTTGAGATTTCTAAACTTTTTACTGACTGATTTTTCTTCTTTTTAAATACTTTAATATTTGGACAGATTTTCAATCTTAGTATGCGTTATCCAGTTCAGAAAAAATACTATTGCCCTCACCTGTCCATTATTGACAGCAGCATGTTGTACAGACACAGTGAAGATCACCATGGTGACGAATTTGACAACTTCCTGCACAGTATTGAAGCATGCTGGAAACCCTGTCGGTAGTAGTAGTATCACATTCAGGTAATCTGTAGCATTATTGGTAGATAGTTGATTTTAGGCTATTATTGTATTTCTTTTATTATTTTTACCTGAAAGTTTGTTCCCCAAGAAGCCACGTGTGAATATCTCATCAATCCATTCCTGTAGCTCCGTGTCTTTATGCACATCGCTGTCTGAGGGATAGTAGTGCTCAACTATTGCCCTCACAAAGCTGATGGGAACAAAAACAATAAGGTTTAAAACTAGTATTCTGAAATTTATGGTGTTACTTTAAAAATATCCCAAATCAAGAGTTGACGGTAGATTTTTATCATCAATTGATATTTAGTGCAGTAAAATAGATTCTCCCTTGAGAGAGTTCAAGTATTTAATTCCCTTGCAGGCCTTTTTTTTATTGCTCTAGAAATAAGCCAGTGTCTACCAAGTAAACGCTTTTAAACTGATCATTAAATTGGACCTGTCGATGAAGTTCCACAGCTTCAGACCGTCGTCTCTATAGTAGAAGTTGGGAATTGACTCCAGTCCTCTTGCAGTGATATTTTCCGGCAGACAGAGAGAGCTGTAGGTCAGCTCAGACAGAGCCCTTCTCATGAGCTCTGTCAGCCCCTCTTCCTCAAATGAACTCTGGAGGTCAATAATCCCAACATAGTTATACTTAGTTATGTTTCTTCAGCTTTTAAATAATCAAAATAATTCAATAATGTCATGAAAAGTTAGAACTGGTCTTAACACATGAATGCTAAAAGTACCATACCGCACTCAGAGTCCCATCTGGTCCAAGAAGATTTTTGCGGGCCACTGTGTTCACGTGCAGAGTGTAACGGAAGTGTGGTATCAGTAACTGGACACAAAAAACCAAACAAGATGGTTAAGCCACTAAAAATTGGCCTACATTTAAAGCTTCACGTCAGTTTATGTCAGTAGATACCTTGTAGAGGGGATGAATCACAGGAAAACAGCGGAGAGCAGCAACGGCAAAGACCTCAGCCAGAAGGTGAGTGTTCATAAGGTGATGGACCACCTGATATTCCAACAGATTTGCACTTTTAAAAAACAGCTTGGCCAACAGCCAGTCTGTCTCTGTGTCACTGGGCAGAAAGATGGGGTTCTGCTCTGATGGGTTTTGATGCAACTAGAGGAAAACAACAGTAACAATAAAAGAAAATTCACAATCTAAAGGGCATGCAAACTTGTATTGTAAAATCATCCTAAAAATGTAAATGCCACACTGTTGAATAACTTTTGTACTGGAAATACAGTATTGTATAGAACTCTAAAGCTACCATCCATTTCTTTATAGATTGCCATAAAATCATGAAATGGGTGCAGATTGAAATGTGTAAAAAACAATATGTATAGTAAATACAGTTTGCACAATTCTACAAGCTTGACAGTCAGTATTTGGTATGACCACTTTCTTCTTTTCCTCAACACAGCCTGAACCCTCTTAGACAAACGTTTCATGGCATTTCTTAAAGTCTGCAAGCTTCTTGAAATACATTTGAAATTTCCTCTTTGGATGTCGGCTGCCTTTTGTTCCATTCTCTGTCCAGATGATCCCACGATGGTGCAATAATGTTGAGGTTTGATCTCATGGCAGGATTTATCACTGTTCAGTCCAGCTCTTGCATCATTTGGCATATCTCAGCTTTTTCTCCTCATCTCCCTGACTTAAAATGGCATCTTGACAGCCACCTTTCCATTGAGGCCATTTCTGATGAGACTTTAAAGAACCGGACGGACCGGATACATCTCTCAGATCCTGTGCCAGGTCTTTACTGGATTTTTTTATTCTTTTTAAACTGGTCATCTGCCATAAATAGCTTTCCCACCTCTCATCCCACTGTGCCACATTAGGAATCACCAAAATACTAACCATGCTAGATTTTTCAAAAGTAAGAGTGCAGAGATAATGCAAGTTTACAGGTGGGTGTAATGCTACATTTTGCATAATCTATATGTTGTTCTATCAGTAAAATACCTGTATTGCTAGGGGGATCAGTTTCCTGTCAGGGTTAATGTAGAACAAGCATAAACCAGCAGTCATATGTAAAGGTTCTCCATCTTTCACCCTTGTTGGTATTCCATCCATTATCTTCTGGTCACACAAGAATATATTGCCTTTCTATATGGGACAGAAAGGTAGAGAACATTATTAGTATAGTCTTAAGATGTAGCCAGATTTGCTTAGTTAAAAAGAAAAAATGTTTAACTTACAAAATGTTACAATACTACATCAGCTGTTAAGATTTTGGTGCTATGGAGATACTTAAATCCAAGAAGTAAAGAAATTGAACTGAAATAGCCTGCCATTATGAATCACTGTTAATTCCAACCTCCATTTCCAGCTTCAGAGAGCTTCCGTTTTTCAAGAAAGGCTTCACCATCTCCTCTGTGACCGGGAGGTCTGGGGGAAGTTCTGAGCAGCGCTTGATCACACTGGGGTTTGTTGCATTCAGAAACTGGAACCCGAAAAAGTCATCCTCCTGCCAATGCTCTGAAACATACTCTGGAAGAACAGCGTATGGCAAATGTAGCAATATTTTTCATTTATTTATCCAAAATAATCAACTGTTAATTATTTGTTTTATAACGATAGCCGTTCTGGTAAAGTTATGAGTGCATGCCTTAATGAAATAAGCAGGAACAATAAAATATTTCAGTGAAGCAGTGTTTTTACCGGACATTGTAGTCTTTTTGGACCAAAAAATTTTCTTCATGTCCTCAATGCCTTCCCACTCTTTATTAGATCCAGACAGACCTTTGAACATCAGTTCAGCCCCACTGAAATAAAAAAGCAGAATATAAATATATATGCACCAATTTAAATATTTCAGAATAGTGTGTAATGCACAGATTATCTCAGCATCACTGACTCACATCATTCTTTTTGAATAAAGTATTTCATCTGATTTGGAAGCAGAGAAGCGAAGTTCATCTGGGAGCTCTGATAAATCTTGGAAGTGACTGTTTTGTGGCAGCTTGTCATCAGTAATCACCCATCTAAAAAAGAAAACAAAAGTTCAGATAAGCATCTGAGACAGGCTGATGTGGCAAAGTAAAATGGAAACTTACTTGTACAAACCCTTTTTAAGGTTTAGCTCTTTTTTCCGGTGTTCAATCATCAGGACATGCTCTTCTTCAAAAACCTTCATAGCTGAGATGTGGAAAAACAAAAACCACGCATGAGGAGATTTAATCAAATCTATTGTCAAAAATCCAATGTAAACCATCTGTCATGTTTTATTTTGGCATATTTTATGTATACCTTTGCCACCTCTGAGCTCCACCATCTCTCCCCTGGAGATCCATCTGTAACAGGGGAAAACGGTCTCCTCTCCCTCTGGAGTTGTTACCTTGATTTTGGTGCAGTACCACTCATCTTCAGGGAAAACAAAAAATGGATCTTTTTCCACCTTGACCAGTAGAAGTTTCCCCAGAGACAAGCTGCTTTTTATAGTGTAGCTCCTTGTCTAAGATTTAATGCAGATGTATACAGAGTCAGCGTGACATATCTCACAAAGTGCTGTTTCATTTGTTTGTGTTGGAACCAAGCCTCTAGGGAGGAGAAATAAAAAAATACATTAAAATAAAAAAAGGTGGAAAATACACCCATTGCATTGCAGGATTTAGAGGTTTTCTGCTCCAGTGTAGCTGATTCAATGGGACTGATTATCAGGCTTCTGTAGAGTCACATTGAATCAGCTACACTGGATCTAGAGAGTGTATTTGTCTGCAAAATTAAACACTTGCTGGAAATGACAGATGTAAAATGTACGTAAAGGAAAAGTGTAACAGCAATGATCCCGCATCGGATAAAAACCTGACTGACCTGTTTAAATCTTATCTGTTAAAAACAAAAGTGCAACTTGCCATCCCAGTTTTAAAGTCGGTGCCCGTGTTGTCCAGCTCGGTGCGTTCACTCTGCCCTTCTGTTCCAAATAAGATGACGTATATGTGGTCCAGTGTCCCTGCATGTTGCATGTCACCTGTTGTCACCCTCAGCTTGTAATCAGCCATGGTCACTTTGTGGGGAGACAAAAAAAACAAACAAAAGCAGACACACATGAAGCAAGTTAATGTCTAGCTTGCTGAATGCTGTCCTGCACAGTGGTGTTCAAATAAAAAAAACACTACTTAAAAAACTGTACTTGACCTTTAACATGATGTAGATGTGAAAATATTTCCATTGCTGTCACACAAAGAGGAAATAACCAACACCTTTACAATGAGCTGTACCTACCTCTCCCCCTGACAGCTGCAATACTGGCTTGTCTCCTCTGTGATCTGAAATCAGATGGTGTTCAGGGTTACCATGCAAAAGACTGAGATGGGAGGAGTGTCCAGAACAGTAGACTTGTTTAGTTAGATTTTAAGTTAATTTAGTCTCACAGGTCACCTTTCTTAGATTTTTGACATTTTACTATGAATGAGACAAAACAGCATACATAAAAAATGAGTCATTTATTATAACTCAGATTACTATCCACCAATGTTTTCCCATTCAGAATAAAACATTTAAATCACATCATACCTTTAAAAGAAAAAAAAAAAAAAAAAAAGCAAATCAACAATATCAACAATTTGTGAACTATTGGTAAAGTCATTCTGGATTTTGCACATTTCTGAAATTATTCTCTATTATTTTCTGGATTTCCATCCTTTTCTCAACTTTGCTAAAACAACCATAAACGTGACCAGTGACCCACAAACATGCAGCTTTTGCATTTGTCTTTATAGCAGTTTGCAATATGTGCACTTGAATTTAGAGACATCAAACTGATTTAGGCATTGAAATCTAACTTTCTTTACCATTAAGAAAACAAATAAATCTCATTTTTTGTATCCCCCCCCCAAACAAAAAGTTAATCTTGATTCTGCAAATGGATAACGATGAAATCGGATGAACTACAGACTCTAAATGTCAATTTAGTCTTTTTCTCTCTCTATATGTGATTTTTTTTTTTCCAAAAACCAAAATTCTGTTACATCTGGTCGGCAAGTGGTGGAAAACTGTTAGTTTAATTCCATCCATCCATCCATTTTCTGTACCGCTTAATCCACGCAGGGTCGCGGGTGGGCTGGAGCCTATCCCAGCAA
>JAOXYM010000024.1:14195134-14221290 GCA_028567055.1 Leptatherina wallacei | reverse complement strand
TCAGGTGTGTTTCAGCAGGGACACTTCAAAAACCTGCATACACACCGGCCCTCGAGGAACAGGATTGAGGATCCCTGATCTAGAGTGACCAATTAACCTATCAGGCATGTCTTTGGACAGTGGGAGGAAGCCGGAGTAGTTAGTTTAATTACCACTGAGAAAAATCAGGTAAATGAATGCAGCTGTGTAGAGTCGGAACAATGAAATGATGAGTACCTGGCAGGCTGGGGGCAGGAGGAGAAAGGTGAGACATAACAGAAAGTCTAGAATGAAATATCTACATCCAAGTAAAAAAAAAAGTATCCACATAGTCTTTTTATACCCATTTATGTGGTTGAAAAGACATTTATTTTTGTCTTTGCCCATCAGCCCAGCCCAAAAGGAACATACCAAATGTACCACAATGTCATGTTTTATTAAAGAAATCAAACTTAAGTGCAAATGTCGATAAAATCAGGCTGAATTCTGATCAAGCCAATCTGGGTTTTGTTAGAAATCAATAGCTCTCAAACGGCTACCCCTAAACAATAAGGGGGATTATTGCACATAACTCTAAGTGTATTTGACCACCACTACATAGGGCCATATACTGAATACAATGATATGTTAAAAAATGCATGGTGGTTGGAAATCCTGACTTATTTTCACTGGTTCACATAAAACATCATGTTGGGTGGCTGCAGTTTACTCTGGTTGCACCTGCTAGGACAACTAAACTGGTTGTATTGGTTAAAGGACATTCCATGTCTGTTACTGACAGACATGGAATACATTTGTATTCACCCCTAACTGATCAAGGAAGATAATTCCCCTACCTGATCCCGTTCTTCTGGAGGTTTATTCTTCCTGTTAAAAAAAAAAGTCTTTTTAAAATATGGTTGTATATATGTTTGTATTTTCTAATGGACCTGAAGTCTAAATAAAATAAAGCGCTACCACCATCCTGAGCATGACTCAAGATAGGGAATAAAATAAAAGAGAAGATTTGATGCAATCCATTGGTAGGAAATTATTTTCAATGAATTGGCTTATATCAGAGGTGGGGAACATTGACCCTCGTCTTGCAACTTTTCAATGTTTCCCTGCACCAACGCACACAATGTAAATCAATGATTCAGTGTGCAGAACTTGATAGACTGTTGGTTACATTTGATTTGAATCAGGTGTGTTGGAGCAGGAAAACATTGAAATCTTGCAGGACTGCAGCCCTCGAGGACCCGAGTTCCTTACTACTGACTTATGTGAAGTAATTCTGATCTGGACTAATGTGGGTCATATAATGGATGTGTTTTAACTGATTTATAATTGTACTACAATGAACTGGATTGAATTAGGATGCATATTTAAAGTGAAATGACTGCTGTGAATTGGCAATATACAAATAAAGCTGAATTGAATTGTATTCTCAGGTCTTCAGAACTGTTATTCATTGTGCTCATCTCTTCCAAAGAACCACGTATTTGATTTCCTGTGCTGCCAGTTCATTTTCTGAGTGTTAAAAATTTAAAATCATTTGATGCTCTCCTTGAAAGTAGTCATCCCTTGACTAGCTGGTTACTAGAAGCATCATTTCCCATGACTGCCAAAGTTTGCATTGATACACATTTTCTTTATTCCAAAAATCCATGGATTATAGTGTATAAAACTAAAGACAGATAAAACAAATAAAAGGCAAAAGACTTTATTAAATGGTAGCAAATAAGATGCATTATAGGGCTTTCCAACCGTTACAAGTTTCTTCTTGACATCCCATAAACCTAGAAAAAAGATACGCACCAGGTTAAACTGTCTACTTGGCTCAAAAACACCTCAGATCAGGTTCACAGGTCAGCCTGGAAGAAATAAGTAAATGTCCTGTTGAGTGCTGGAATAATATCTGATAGAAGTGGTGAGATTCAACCATAAATCTGCTGTTTTCCATGGCCATGACTGAAAGGCATAATAGTGATAATATTAAATTTCATTTTGATTTATTACAGAGAACAATACAAATCTAGTCTGCATATTTGTCTTCAACAAAATATATTTTATCTTACCAGAATATAGTTGCACTTTTTTGCACAAATCCATGCAAAGCTAAAAGCTTATTTTTTTTCCTCCCCACATAGGAACTACCCGTAACAACAGCCCTGGCAAGTAAAGTGTTATTTCATTAAGGCTTCTTCATAATCTAGTGTAATACAGGAAGTGTTGATTTACTTTAAAACAGAAAATCTTTAGTTGCATTATTCATATATTATGTGGAAGTTGCAGTTGATTATTATTCTGTTCTCATGCAACTGAGAAAGTAAAACCCAGTTTGGTCAAGTGTTGACGTGGCGCAGGACACGGCGAAGTGAGAGTCCGTCTCGCGCAGTGCACATGGCAGGAAGGGGTATGGGCTCTGTCTTCTGCTCCACTGTGTTGAAGTGGCACTTCCTAAGATGAACGGACATACTGGGGATGTCAGTGAAACCCCAGGATGCCACTGGGCTGAAGGCAGTGCTGAATCGCCACACCTGCAACAGTAAATTAAAAACGTATAGTTATAACTAAGCTGCAATATTTATAAAATCAACATTTTAATTATATTTCATGATTCCATGTGAACTTATATCCAATCGAAAAGAGTGATTATTAGATTTTAACTCACTTTATTTTTGATCTGCCATGTTACGGTGCCATGACTGTCAGGGCGTTGTCTTTGCTCCCACTCCAGCTCCACTATCCCCCTGGTCTGAAGGAGACTGGCACACACCTCTCTCATAGTCCGGGATACCAATGACAGCTGGCACAAGCTGAAACTGTCCAGGAATCCAGCTATATGCCACAATATCTCAATGGGCAACCCACTAAACTGGTCAGACTGGGAATCACTTGGAAATTTCACTCTTGGGCAAAGCTGAACTCCAAAGGACTTAAGGTGCCTATCATGAACCACTTTGGCCCCCTGGATGGATGGGTAAAACCGCCGCTGGGAAAATGTGCAGCCATAATACGCAAGGGGGCAGCGACTCTCCATCCAACCATTGAGGCCGGCGTGAATGTCGCCATGGACGTTTCTGAAATGGGAAGAAAACTGGTCCCGGCGGAATGACTGACCGCAGACGAAGGGGAAAGTATGCTGGTAGCGGGGGTTAGGAGGGAGGTAACGGTTATGTGGGACTGCCTCTGCCTCCAGAGCTTCCAGGACTAGGCCGAGGCGAAGAGTGCGGAAAGGGCTGGGGTAGGTGAGCTGTGGAGCAGCATGGTCACAGGCAGATGCAGAGGCCATCTCCCCCACTCTTGTGTTGGTTACCAAGATTGCTGCAGGAAAAGTGAAAGTCTGCGTGCCGAAGTCAACGTGGTAACCATCGACATAGACCGTATCAGAGATCCTTCTACACTCTCTAGATTCCTCTAGGCAGAAGAACAAAGCTGCAGTGATCAGATCAATCTCTCCAAGACCCATGGGGTCATCATCCTGCTCCAGGTCTGAAGTATCTACTGCCTTATCCTCCATTTTGACTCGCGATCTATAGAATGAACTGTCCGGTAGGACACCTATCCTTCCGTTACATAAAGAATAAGGACCTTGGCCTCGGAAAGACTTTTGGTTTTCTGACAGAACCAACCTCCTGTCTTCCAAGACGATATGACCAGCCCTCTGTGCCACACCATGACTGATATGAATTGGAGATATCATTTGAGGGGTCGCAAACTCCTGAGAAACAACATTTTTATCCTGCAATTCAACACTACAGGGAATCTCCAAACTGGCTTCATCTACTCCTGACAAAGGTCCATTGGCTGTGTTTTCAGTCTTTACTGTTCCTTTAAGAGCCCCATTTTCGCCCAAACAGCCAGAACAAACAGTTTTCTCCTTCTTGTCTGTTTTTTGCAAATCCTCTGCAACTTCAAGTGTGTCTTCTGGTCCATCTTGAGAGTCTCCATTGCTGCTCAAGCTTTCCTTTAGCAGGGCAGCTCCATTTTTCACACTTTCTGTGCTGCTTTGACCACAGCTGGCATTGCTAACAAAGTCTAAAGCAGCAGCTAAACTTCTTGCTGTCTCAACTGTGGCCTCATATAGTTTACTGAGATGCTCCTCATTCAAACCATTAATTCCACTGACTATTCTTTCTTTTGCTGAGCCTGGTGGGGGCGGTTGGGACTGATTTGAGGTCGACTGTGAGGGTGACCCAGTAAATGTGGAGGCTTCACGAATGGATGAGTGTAAAGCTGAGTGTGCTGCCCTGTTCTCCTTACTAATGTGGACAAGCGCCTCTTTTTGTGCAGAAGGCGCCATGGAGATCACCTTCAGAGACTCCAGGAGTGTACGCTGGTCCTGAAGGGCAAGTGCCATGTCCAGCTGCTCCGCCTCTTCAACCCCACGGCTCAGGCTCTCATAAGAGGTATAGTCCAAGCAGCTAACAGGCCATCTGTTCCACTCCATTGTGCAGCAGACAACTCCAGCTGGACACACTTCCAGGTGTGCATACATCTGGGTGCGGACCAGAGTGGCTGGACAGCCATAGCCACTATTAAGGCACTGAACCCTCATCAGCGGACAGAGAAGTTGGTGTTCATCAAATTTGCAGGAGTGAAATACAGCCCCACACAGCAACGGACATGGGATAAGATCACAAGAAATTCCTGGTTCAGGTCGGATCATGCACCTCTGGTTAAAACAGGACATGCAGTGAACATGATCCTCTTCCATCTTAAGCGCTGAAGGGTGGAGAGGTGACAGGGGTTGGTCTGTGGGAGAACACAATGCCATGTCAAATAGATGAAGAGTAAATAATTTAAGTGCATTAAAGAAAACACACTCAAAATAAATAAAATATGGACACTCGGAAGAAGACCATACAGAAGTAGGTTTATGTGACACAAATGTTGAATATACTTTAAGTCAGATCTTGAGTGAAATGACAAAAAAAACATTTTGACCTGTCAATTATAATACTTTTTTTTTTAAAGTAATATAGTTAGATTTAGGCAACAAATATATAAGCTATGAGTATAGACCTGCACAATATTAGGAAAACATGTGGTTCTCTAACAAGGCTCCATTCCACTTCTGAACATGTACAAGCCACTTAACTGTAGAACATGCATAAAAGCATGATTTCCTCTGATTGGAAAGCAGCCCTCATCACACCTGTCTGCTGTGGAAAAGATCTACAATCCATTATTAACTGGAGTCCAAGCAGTCTTCTGCAATACTGAAATAGAGTTTGTTGGCATTGATAATGTTGTATCTTGTTGCAAATGTGCATTTTTGAAGAGGTAGATTAAATCGGCCAACTTATGTTTTTTTGTTTTGTTTTTAACTGCATTGAATGAAGCTAAACTTGTTTGGTCCTGAAAGGCTGCTATACTGACATAATACACCAGGTGTCACTGTGCTCACTGTAATCCACTGATCCTAATCTTCATACCAATGAAACATAAATAAATAAATAAGATTCTAAGCCTGCACAGCAAATGTGCAACAGCGCCATCCTCCACCCTTTGTCAATGTCGAGCTGTCAGCAAGGCTGTCTTAGCTACAATAACACAAGCACCTTATCAGAAAACTTCACAGCTCCAAATTTGAAGAGGTTGACACCTCAATTTCACACTGTTGGACACGTCTTGATTCCACATTGCATTGTAAATGAAGATAGTTGGAGTCTGTTTTGTGTTCTCATTAAAAAAAAAATCGCAAAACTAACTACTGAATATAGTTGGCAGGGATACTAAAACTCCCTTAATATCGAGTCATGCCAAGCAAAAAACAAAGCAACCGATTGCGGCTGTAAAAAATTCAAAATAAGTTGTACAGAGTAGAGAAATACTTTACAAAACAATAAAACTTACATCTTTGTTTTGTCTTGTCTTTCGAAAATTTATTGAAATAAATTTGTTGTAATTTGACTGAAAATCCCATCCATTATAGTTCATTGTTAAAATGTTAGATAAATGGAAAAAGCAGAATAAAAACTCGCAAAATATACATTCACTTTAGAAAAGTATAACAATGTGGACATAGCGTGTGCTTATCGAGAACGTTTAGATTAAACTTTCTTTAAACGAATGTCGAAGAGTTTTCATGCTTTTAAAAACGATGTCCAATGGCTATAAACTATCATTTGTATTTTCTTCAGTATCCATGTAATCTTTCCACCTATAACATGAATAATACTTAGATAATTCAAGTCACCCTCAGATTTATGATATACGAGATGCCAATTCAAAACGTTTCCACAGAAGTAACACAAGTTACACCAATAAATCTGTTTCCATTGAATTAAAAACTGTCTTGATTCAGTTTTGGCTATGCTCAAATACACAGCTTTATAGCAAAGTCTCCAACAGCCTAAACATTTTCTATTCTTTTTTTATACCCTGTACATCATCCTACTGAAAGTCCGTTTGTTGTCAGCTGTTCTTTAATTTCTGAAGCAACTTGTTTGACAAACAATGGCAGGCTAGCTGACACCGACCCGGCTAATGTTGGCTAAAAACAGCTAGCCAGGTCGGAAGTTGAGCGGCTCATAACAAGCCAACTTTAGCAGGATAACGTGCTAACATTCGAGGTAATTCTCACCTGACCGGCGTGTTGGCAGAAAAACACGTGATGAGAGGATTTTATTCTTTGCAACTGTCATAAACTTGCCTGTTAACTGTAGTTACCTCTGTGGATAAACTGCTAATGATAGCTAGCAACAGACTCGCCCTCCCCCCTCTTTCTTTTTTTTTTTTAACTTTATTGAACAAAATGCGCTTATATTTTTACAATAGCCGAACAATGACTTATAGTGTGTGATAAACAAAGTTTAGCAAACATGCAGTGACAAACAATACACCAAAATAAATCTCTATGGAAAAAATATCAAAATTTAAGCTAAATAATTTACAAAACAAGTCCTTGTGCACACTGTGACTTCTCAAAGTCACAAGATAGCCTTGTAATGACAAACTAATTTTAAATAGGATATTTGATTCAAGAATTAAATGGTATTACTACTACTACTACTATTATTATTATGATTATGATTATCATTATTATGATTTTTCCTTTTTCATTCTTCCTGTCTTTAAAAAACAAAAACAAAAATCAGCGGTTCCCCTCTGATTTCAACAAGATAAAATACTAGCTACTAATGGAACTGAAAAAATATATCCAGACTTCCATGAATTCCTTTTGCTAAATCAATCTTAGCCTACGTTGCCACTCAGAGCTCTTTTCTACATACACAATGCGTTAGCCAGGATGAAACAGGAGAGGTCACTGTTGTACCGCTTTCAAAGCCTACCAGGCCATATTTAGACCAGACCGCAACTAGGCTACTATTGGTGTTGACAGAGACACAGCGTTTGGAGGTAGGGGTCACCTACATACCATGAACCCCACAGAAGCAACAGGAGCTGAGTCGTGAACACATATGCAGGACAGAACTGAGTTCACTTGTCCTAAGGTGTTGAAACAGATCCTTGCAGTGGCCAAGTTTTCATCGTATAAAATCTAAAATGATTAGCCTACTCTGATTTCAAAACTTCAAATTAAATTCGTCGTATTAAATTTGTCTTATATAATATATCTGATATTATATCCTGAATGAATGGCATTTAATTAGAATAATGCAGCGGCATTTCCTCCATTTCATGTAATTTTTTTGAAAGAAAAGTTGACAACAGCTGGGCTGTTCCACAACATAAAAAAATGTCAATGTCTCAATAACATGTCACGTGGGATGTGTCCTCTTGGTCTGATGATGTCTAATTCAACAGTGTGTTAAAGAGGACTGTTTACATACAAGTTGTCATTGAACATCTAGTGAACGTTTCAAGGTTCAGACACCTTTTGGGGCTTTTATTTGTGGTTGTTCACCTTGTTGAAAACAGTATAAGTACTTAAACATTAACAGTTGGATGTGTGCATTCAAAAGACAGAGAAATGAAGTTCACAAATAAAGGTTATAATGCATTTTTGGTACGACATCATACAAAATGTAAATATCCCTAACTTTTTGTGAGTAGTGTTTATATAATTATCATTATTTTTATGTCGTTTATCTCTAAAGTGTTGATGAGAGAATGCAGCTAAAGAATTTTTGTTTTTGTTTCTGCTTTTACTGATTTTAAACCTGTGATCATTTAATGTAAAAGTAATGCTTCCACATACTTGTATAGTGTGTTTAAACAAATTTAACAGAAAAAATTGAAATCCTAAGACATGATTTTTTTTTTAAATCCTCTTATCTTGTTTAAAGTGATCAACTCCAAAATTAAAGTTATTGTGTGCCTCACAATTTCATTACTCACATCTGTTCTTTATTTACTTATGGTCTCTTCCCATACCTTGCTTTCCTTTCAAGATTTTATGGGTCCATTTGGATAACTAATAGGACAACAAATAAAGTAAAATAAGATTGTTTGTGCTGATCAATGATGAGAACATTGCTGCAAGATGTGCAAAGCAATGACTTGCAAAATGAGGGGTGTTGAAATAGCCTACCCCTAAGCCTTAAACATGATGAAAAAAATCTTATATCTAGCTCATATTTCCGATTTATGACTGGCCTTCCCATGAACAGCCCATCATCAATGTGATAATGCTGTTTAAGTCTCTGGTAAGAGGCCTTGTGGTCAGCCCACGCAGACTATAGTCCGAGAATAGATTAAAGTCCCACAGCCGCCCCTTGCCCCGAAGACTGGCTGCGCCATGCAAATAGTCTTCCCTTCTCAAACATGTCACTTTTATTCAGGTTCAGTATCAGATGATCCCAGCCAAAGCCTCGGGCACCAGTGTCACAGCAACTCCTTCATAATAAGTTTATTTGTGATTTATACCGCCTGGCGTGAGTCACGACGTGACCCATACCACGCAGTGCATGCCGGCTCCAGGAGGGGATCTTTATCATAACAGAAAAACTAAACCGCACTCTCCGTTTTCATCACTTTTGAAAAGTTTCTCAGGTTACATCTGCTAAACTGGGGGAACATTTAAAAAAGTATATGGACATTGAGATGGGTTTTTTTTGGATGTTTTCTAGTGGAAACATGTGTTCCTAAAATATAAAGAGGTTAAAGGCTACAAAACATTCGAGCAGACCACGCCTGTTCTTATCGTGGTTTATCAGATGCAAGATTTGGCAAAGCTGAGGTCTTATTGGCATTCATGACCTCAATCAAACACTAGATGGCGCAATGGAAGAATCTGTCTGCTGTCCGTGGTGCTAAAAACATCCATCACCCCCTTTTCGTGTAGTTTTTAAGCAAGGGCCTCAATTAAAGTCAGAGAAGGGAATTCAGTGATGTAGGCATTTCTCTTCGTTTTGTTAACTCTCTTTCAGTTTCACTGAGCTTTCACGTGATTTAAGTAGAAAATCAACATGCCTCAACATATTTTATGTCATCTTCACAAATAAACGACACATTTGAATGCCAGTTGACACATTTCTAATGAGATATAGCATTGTGCACAACTCATTGACAGTATATATAACCCTTTGAGCCGGTAAGGGCCCACATTTGGGGCTTTTGATCGGTACTTCTCAAAATATATACTGTATTTGACACAATTGGTCAAATCTCACAAGTGTTCCCTTTAATATGAATTCAAAAGTATTCAAATACACCCTATGGTGGCAGAGATATAGTCATTTTCCTAAAACAATGCAATTTTAAAATGGGCTTGGGTTCAAAGGGATAAATGCAGCTATGGGCTAGATGATTTTTCTTCCTTTACCATTTTCTTGTGTCATCACCTAACATTTTCACAAAACAGGCTAAAATGTTCAAATCATAGTTTTCTTATTAAGTAGCCCTATTATTGTGAGGGTGATGTCAGTAATGCTCTCCTGCAGGTCTTAGCCTGAAGATGCAGCTTTGAAGGCTTAAAGCTGGAAAAAAAAGGGAAAATGAGAGTTTTGTGGCAGGGAGGGGGGGTTAAGGGGTTCTTCATTTTCACGTCTCGAGTTGAGCAAGCGAGAGGGAGAGACAGAGACAGACAAACTCAAGTAATACCGACGGAGATCACGCGCTACAGAAGACGGGTGAAGGTACGAGACATGTCTTTAGGATTCAGGTAAGTTTTTGATGCAACAGCCACAGAACAAACAGTTTAAACCGTGTATGGGGTAGACGGGACACTTAGAAATGTATAGATTTGAGTTAACAATTACAATAGACTATTTCTTTTATCCTCTGTTTCGTTTATTATTTATTTGTATTCATATTATTATTATTTTCTAATTCTTTAATAGCTACTGTTGCTATTATAAACCCGATGGTCGCAGCCTGGCTGCACGACACATGGTAAGAATGCGCGATGTGGTAGATTTAGAACAAAACCAGTCGAGGGTATTTTGTTCCGTTTTCTCATGTGTAATCCAACAAAAGGTGTCGAAAACGGACCCCCCAATTTATTTTGGGTTCTTTCGAGATTAAATAGGTTCAATCATGGTCAAGATTGTGAAGGGATGACGAGTCCAGTCAACGTCCCAAAAGACGTCCTTGTAACATGTTTGGAAAGCGCGCTGTCCGCGGTGCTGAAATCAGGTTTCTGTCTGATTTTCTCAATGGACCAACGGGACACATTGTGCACAATAAACGTGTTTTGCAGTCATAATTTGTGCTATAAAACACGCGATTGTTTGATCGTTTTAACGTTTGGCTTTACATGATTGAGCCTCTGATTAGTTGGGTGTGGGGTTTTGCTCAAAGGCATCCAGGCAGTCGTTGGTAAGAGAGACGTGAGGGCGGCTGCCAGCTGTAGGATTGTGAAATAGGGCGTTGAATGAAAAGAGCATGCTGCTTAATGAACTTCATATAGCCTTTATGAACATCTGGCACATCTGGCCTCCTTCTCCCTGGCTTCCACATCTCAGCTGTGTGTCTTATTTGCCCTGCAGGTCCGCGTGGATATACCCCAGGTGTCGTGCTCGCAGGTCATGGCTGGGATAAGCGTGGAAGCACTGACAGACAGCAGATAATATGCCTGCACTGTTGGCACGGCTCACGCTATGTGGCACAATATGGCACGCGTAAAGATGGGTCTCTTCGCTCTCCTGTGTCTCTCCACATGTCTCTTTCACATTCCCGTGCTCTCCCATAGCAGCAACATCTATGAGCGGTCGGCGGTCCCTCGCGCCGTGTCTCGCTCCGTGGCTCGTATGGACGGAGACGTGATCATCGGCGCACTATTTTCCGTCCACCACCAGCCGTCTGCCGAGAAAGTGGCCGAGCGGAAGTGCGGGGACGTCCGAGAGCAGTACGGCATCCAAAGGGTGGAGGCTATGTTCCACACGCTTGACCGGATCAACTCCGACCCAAACCTCCTCCCCAACATCAGCCTTGGCTGTGAGATCCGGGACTCCTGCTGGCACTCTTCTGTTGCCCTGGAGCAGAGCATTGAGTTCATCAGGGACTCCCTCATCTCCATCCGGGATGATAAGGACGGGTCCAAATGGTGCATCGACGGTACCCCGTCCAATCAGCCACCACCCTCCAAGAAGCCCATCGCCGGAGTGATAGGACCCGGATCCAGCTCTGTGGCTATTCAGGTGCAAAACCTGTTACAGCTATTCAACATCCCCCAAATTGCCTACTCTGCCACCAGTATCGATCTGAGTGACAAGACTTTGTTCAAGTACTTCCTTAGAGTCGTTCCTTCAGACACCCTCCAGGCCCGGGCCATGTTGGACATTGTCAAGCGCTACAACTGGACCTATGTGTCTGCAGTCCACACTGAGGGTGAGAGCCCATCACTAACACTCCCAAACTGTAAAATCACAATAATTATACAGCAATGTATCAGCACTCCTGTTTTCTAATAGTGAACAAATAGTTTTAGAGTTTTAAGTAACCCAGTTACAGTACTTGTTATGGTATTTTTAATTATCCATTGCATCAAAGTAACACTGTTATTAAGAGTGACACATAGCCTATTAGCTGTTATATTTATAGAAAGGGCTACCACTTTGACATATCTGGGATCACATGCTGCCAAGACTTTAGAGGTCCTTGGTGATAGAAATCCAAACTAACCTCAATACAGTTTTTATTTGATCTTTAATCATGCATCTACATGGGCCTTTTATATGTTTGTCTTTTGGAGGGAACTTGAAGTTATTCTTCAAAACCTTTTTGTACATTACCCTGTTCATATCTCAGTGTGTCACAGCTCTTCAGAGCAAATTTGAGACTATGCTTAAATGTTTAGTCAGTACCTATCATTATGTCATCACTTTGACGCTCAATATATTTCAGTATTTGGAAGCAAAATGTTAGTTTCTTGGCTATGTTATTATTATCACTGTAAGTTTCAAAAGTCTAGTGGAAGATGAGGGACCTTTTTAGCATTAAAATGTAGGTGCTCATTAGGAAAGGTTAAATAAATTCCATGCTCAAGTAAAGAGGGCAAGGAAAATAGAAAATAGATACACTTTTTTTTTACCTCTGGAATATGGTATTCCACATGACAATTACCTAACTTTCTTTTTGAGAACTTTTCCCCTCATTTCTGCAGCTGAGTAGCGCAGCAGTGCATTACAGTGGAGACATGGAGATAAAAAGGGAGAGACAGGTTGGGTAGACAAAGTAATTACTGTGAAATGAATTATGTCCACGGCTTTTCATTAAACTCTTGGTGAAACACAGTCAGTGATGTGCACCCAAATTATGACTGACAGGCTACATTACCCAGGATCCCCCCCTGAGGAACTGCAGACTCATGGGGAGTGTAAAACATCTTTGGAAAGTCTTATTATAGTTATGTGCAGGAGAGGAATCTGACACAGGTTGCCATCAGATAAATGAAGAGGGAGTGTGGGAAGTGTAGTACTTGGAGGCATAACTAGGTGGCGTCAACTGTCTGACCTTCCTCTGGGACTGCAGTCATTATTTAGAAGTAATGAGGGTCCAATCTGGGGAGGGGGAATTGGGTTGAAAGCAACATCACCAATTCATATATTTGCAATATCAGCTCAAAAAGTTGCATTCTTTGCAAATAATGAAGCTCGTAGTAATACGCCTATGTGGGTTATTTTTCTGTAAAGTAAAAAGGATTGGTAAGAAACAATGGTATTGAAGTTTGGAATCACAGTAAATGTTTATAAGTGAAATTTGGCATCACAATAAACCTAATGTAGTCTTCATTTTGACCTAGTTGTGTCAATCCGCTTGTTTGTGTTCTATCTTTAGTGATCTCTGATTTTGTGGTCACGACTGGAGTTTTTCACACTCTCCACCACTTCAGACAAGTTATAAATGCAGCTTGTTGCCCATAGCAACAGCTAGGGCTGTGAAATTGCATAAATTACCTGTCTTGATTATCATCTCTGTGGTGAGAATTCTCAGAGTGTGTTTTTGGTGGTCGTTGTCAAAGGAGGTGTCAACTAATGCACCACCACCCACCTGTCTCACAGCCTAGATGGAAAGTAAAATAATTGGATATCGTTATTTCCATTTACCAGAGGGCGAATGAAATGATGCAACTGAAAATATTATTAAAGGACTATTTGAAAACTGACACATAGGCCCATTGTGTGCCTGAGTAAATACATTATAGTGATATCTATTTCAGCTGCCATCCTTCCTTCTCCATGTCATGTGCATAGTATTTTCTCCTCATTTCTTATATAAGAGCAGTGTGGAACGGCATGCCCTAAGAAACATCATGGCAACTGCACAATAAATGTTTTCAAATTTTTATAGTGAGGTGCTTCAGATTTCCTTCTGACAACATGCACATTCAAACACAAATACCACCTTCTAGCTCACATAAGTAATTGGATTGTCTGTGTGGTCCACCTCTCAGGCCGAGGACCTGTGGGTTTTATCAACAATCCAAATTGTGACACATTAGTCAAGCAATGCAAAGTGGAAATAGAGCATTTAGACTTAAACAGCTTTGTGTTACTCACAATTGGGGCTGTGTGGAGTTAACAAGGATAACCATTTTACCCCTTTTGGGTGATGATTGCAATCAGTTAGCCAGCAGACTCTGTGAGACTCATTATCAGTGGATGAGAGCTTCGGTTCTGTCAAGGTTTGATGTAGTGAACAACTGCTGAAGGGTGTGCTTTGAGCATAACATTGATTGTCCATTGGTGAAATAATTAGATATGTATGGTTGAAAGCAATTACTTAGACTATTTAACAATGTCAGTGTGTTTTTTTTCTTCAATAACAAGGCGTGTAATGCTTTGTTATCACTAATGGATTGTGACTGATTCATAAGATAACACCCCATGAAGGAAATTTAGAAATGGGATGAGCAGAAAGAGATTTCTCAGGAAAAAGGCTTTATGAGTTTAATCTCAGTGAGAACAAAATGTTCTCCTTGTAAATTCCCACTTTTCTCACTCTCTATGTTCTTCATCACATTTAGGAAACTATGGGGAGAGTGGCATGGAGGCCTTCAAGGAGCTGGCCTCTCAAGAAGGCCTGTGCATCGCCCACTCGGACAAGATCTACAGTAACGCAGGCGAGAAACACTTTGATCGCCTTTTGAGGAAATTACGGGAACGTCTACCCAAAGCTCGTGTGGTGGTGTGCTTCTGTGAGGGCATGACCGTCCGTAGTCTCCTGATGGCTATGAGGCGACTTGGCGTGTTTGGGGAATTCCTCCTTATTGGCAGGTATGGACCAGCATGAGTTAGTGTGTGTGTGTGTGTCTGCGTGTTTGCATTATTTTTTGCACCCTTTAATTTACAGTTCATAGCATCTTCCTGAATGGCAAGGCCTTGGTTAACAGGCTTGGAGACTGTGAGATGATGTGTTGTCTTTCTAAGGTGCATGTCGCCAAGGCAACCAAGAAGAATTAGACCACATACCAATAGCACTGAATAGAAATGTTCTTCAGCGATGAATAATTGGTATTTCTGTCACAGACACACAGCTAGAGAGGGAATCAATGCTGCAAGTACTTGTTTGTGCTGTTATTTTTTTTAAACCTAAGGCTGTCATCTCACACATAGCAATCAAATATTTGCCTGGGCACATCTGTTTGTAAACATTAGGATAATATTTAATCAACTCAAACCAACAATTCCCCACTTTTAATAATTATCCCTCCTTATTAGATATTCTCTTCATCACTTTCTCTATATTTTTCCTCTTGCTTCCATTCTCTGTTTGTTTGTCTGTGCTGAGTGACAGGGAGTTTTTTCTTTAATCTTAGTCATAAGAAATTGAACAATGATAGTTGTTACACACACATGAAAAGCATCATATTACTCCACAAAATAATCTGCTTGGAACATTTCCAGATGTCAAAATAAGTTCCAGTGCAGTCTGTATTGTTAATAAAAAAAAACTATATGAATCTATTCTATTCTGTGAGAATAAAGTCATATTAGTGTTGAAGCTTATTTTCTGCTTCACCCTTTGGAGAGTTCTTTTTCATATTTCTGAATAATTTGTTTACAGTGATAAGGGGCTCTGTCTAGTTTCCTAGTAACACATTTCACATAATTGACCAAAATGACAGCTTGCATATGAGCATTTCTTTCAGTTAAGTGATCCTCGCTAATTTTGACAAATGTCTGGTGTTTTAATAAAAGCGACATGTTAAATTTTGACGCATTCGTGAGATAAGAAAAATGACATTTAAGTTCTGACGTCCTGCTTCAGAAGCACATCAAATATTGCATTGGGATACTTCTCCTCAGTTATGGTTAGTGACTATTTCATTCTAATTCCACTTCTTTTCTCTAGAGATGCTTTAAACAATGCAGGAATAATTTCTTTGTGTTCCAAACAAACCAAATTGTGCAAGATGTTCGACACAAAATGTCTCTCACCTCTCACAAGAATCACTTTCACCTGTTGTTGTTGTGCCTGTTGAGTGAAAATGATTGCATATTTCTGCTCACTTTAAGGTCTTATTAGAGCAGATGGCACTTTATTGTGGCCCAACACACTCTGCTGAAGGAAAATGGCCATAATTTGGCCAGATGACCTCCAACTGCAGATCTCTTTGGTGCCTCCATACGTGTTATCCTGTATCACTGCTCTCTAATTGTGACCGACTCACCCAAAATGCAAAATAATGTTAGATGTGAGCAGGGTGCGGCTTTTACCTTGCTAGTCCATTGGATACTCAGAAGATTCATAGGCTTTGTATTATGAAAGAATTCATCTTGCCAGGCTCCAATCTCAGAGTTTGTGGCTGAAACGCATATTTTGGAAGAGTCAGGATACTATACTGGATTACATTGGCAGCTATAGGTAGATTTTTGGTTTGACAACATCCAAGAAGAACTTAAATCCTTACAGCCCCTTTATGAGTATTTTTCAAGTGTCACCTTCTTCCGAAGAGTCTTAAGGGGAATTTCTTACATTGTTCATATAATACACCATCTGATATATAAGATCCTCAAATAGTTACAATTAAATAGTTGCAGGTTTTAGCTGTTACAAATATCTTAATGAAATATAATGGCCCTTTACAGTTTGCCACTTATGTCCTCTTCCTTTATAAACGCTACTGTTCCAAGATGTTTCAGGAATAAGAGAGATGTGGAACACAGCCCAATTGCTTGAGTAAAACACTCAGATTTTCTGCTTTCTGCGTGGATAATAAAACTACTATGTTTTGGAGGTGGAGAAAATTGTTCCGGTTTCATCACTTATAGTGACACTGGACTGGGCAAACACTCACGTATGTTGTCAGAGCGTTTTCAGAAAACATTTGGGCCATTTATGTCCACAGAACAATAAACTTAAATGCATCTGTCAGCTGTGGAGCTGATTGGCATAAAAAAAAAAGTAATGCAGAAAACACAAGGTTCACGATCAACCTTGCCAAATATAACTGTCCTGTGTGTAGCTGCACAAATTCTGAGATTCTCTGCTCTGATCTACACACCTCATGTTGGGGGAGTTATATCTTGTCACTGTTTTTATTGGGGAGGAAACTTTCACTATTATCTGTATTATCTCCCAATGATAGAAATGAAGTGAAGACAAGTGCTGGTTCTGTTTATGTTGCTATGTATCCGTGCATCTCTAGGTTCCTAGCAGGGGATGGCAGTCTTTTGTTTCAAATGCCTTTTAAATTATCTATTATAATGACACTAGGATTGGCTGCATTCCTTTCTATATCACTCCTTTTCTCTTCCCTCCATAGGAGATGGTAAAGTGTGTCTTTTTTTAGCTTTTGTTGAAGTCTCCATGGGCAGAAGAAATGCTTCTGGGTCACAGAGAAAAAGGAGGTAGAGAGAAAGAGTGAGTAAAATGACAGAGCAAGTCTGGGCCAACACAGATGCCATGCCATGTGTGAGGCTGAATGAAGCTGGCAGCCAGGTATTAGCTCATCAAAGGGGAACTTGTTTTCTTAATTTATGCTTTCACCTATGCTTTCACCTCTAAGGAGGCCTCTTTTTTATTGCTTGTGCATTTCCATTTGTGTGTGTGTGTGTTTGCATGTATGCAGCGGTTACAGAGCAAGCTGGTGTAGAGAGGAGTTTAAAAAATGCAAGTCAAGTCTTGTGCACTTACATGTTTTCCTATAATCAAGGTTTTTAGGTCCAGCATATTTTGTAATATTAGCACAACTTTTAGTTTAGTTGTTTTCGTTTTGGTTTTTAGCTGAAAATGTAGCACTTTAGCTAATCCGCCCAACCCCTACAGCTTTCTTATGCATTTTGTGGCTTTTTGAATTATAGACATTGCAATAATTTCTGCCCTGAAATGGAAAAGCTTTTATTAGCTGTATTTCCCCTCATGCCACTTATAGGAGCACTGCACAGGACAGCATTTTAAGTCAAATTTAAGGATATGAACAAAAGAAAAATATGATTGTTTCAGTTGGAGGGTTTGTTGTAACCTCCCCATTTAATTGTATTTGGAGAAAACCTACAAAATAAGACGATCCAAAAGAAGTTAATCAGGGATGCAGATATGGAAAATCCTCTTCATTTCATGCACTGCGATCATCATGAAACATGTCAGAGGCAGACAAAAACACTATACAGGAGTGTCTACATGAATTGCAAGTGGTTTGAATCCGAGAGCTTTTGTTTTTGCTGTTCAGCTAACCTGCTCTTCAGATAAGGGCCAGGTGTGGCAAGCATGCTTGACTCACTTCATCCCTTATCTGCAAACTCTACCCCTGCATCACTTCAGCATTTTACATTCACTCTACTCTGCTGTTGTTGGTCAGAGAGTCTCTTCTCTCTGCATTGTGAGTCATAATTTTTCCAATCAGCTCCCTCCATTTCTTTATAACATATTCCGAGACAATATTTACCCCGAGCACACATCAGGCATTCAGAATATATGCATGATGATGTATTATAGCTTCTTCCTGTTGTCATCTTCAAGTACATGTCAAAGCAATAGTGTTTTAATGAATGAAAAAAATGCCCTGCAGAGGCATTAAACAGAAATCATTGTATAAGGGAGGCTAAAGCTTGTTGGTGTGCAGCTTAGAAGAGTTGCTTCAATAAACTAGTTGGAGACGGAGACGTATATCAGGATTCTTTGGCAGTTGATGAGGAACTGTCCACAGATTAAGATGGCAACACCTGCAGAGTAACTGGTGAAGGAAAGAAGAGGTAATAAAGCAAAGGGAAGATTGCATCTGTTTGTAATTACTCATATTTTGTGTTTTAGATGTAAGATCAGTAAGTTAAACAAATAATGAAAGGCTTGTTTTAATTAGGAAAAGGGAAGATGCAAAGATTCACCTTGCCAGTCACTCTGACTGCTGTCTTTTGAACATATTTACAGGAGGAAAAAATAAAAAAATAATCTAAAATGTTGTATTTTACGAACATTGGTGTTCGAATTATTGGCAGCTGTGTTACATACAGAGTGCAAGCTCATATGCATTTTAACCTCTTTCTCAAATCTGACAACACACCAGGTTCTTAATGATTTTTACCTGTAATAATTCTACACTCTTTTAAACTTGCTACAATAAGCCTTTCCATCACCCCTTCTGAACAGAAATACATTTCTTTACAGTGAACAAGAAGTATTGTTTGAACATCACATACGGGCTCCAGTAGATTTACAGCAACTTATAATAGATAAAGGAGTTTCCAGCTAAGTAGAAGAAATGATTTGGCCTCCACAGTTCATTTCCCTGCTTATGATGGCAGCACGTTTTGCATGGCTGCTACAAGTGACTAGTTTGTACCACAGCTGCTCACATTTGCCTCCAACAATGGCAACTGCAAAAACATTTTTGCAGATGTAGAAAATAGAAATATGAGTCATTTTTCACACTGCTCATAAGTTATGTCACCTTGGCAATAGGGGTGTCATTTCTCTAAGGCATAATGGTTTTGGAGGACAGAGATAGCATATTTTATATTTTACTGTAGAGATCTTAAACCTGGTTTTGCCAATCAACTGTCCAAAGTCTAAAGGTTTTGGCTCAAAATGGAGATGCCTTAGATTGATCTTGCCTAGGGGAGAACACAATCATTTATCGTTAATTCTTAATATAATGCAAATGTTAATATAACGTTAGTGTGTTATTTTAATCATGTTTTGCATTACCCAGAAGTGATTTGAAAAATGGTTCCTGTGATTAAGGATGTTTTTTTTTCAATGAACGCCCTTTATACAATACAATACATATATATATATATGTTCAAACAAATTATTGTTGATGGAAATCAGTATACATTTTTACTATTTAACACGTGTTGTGCATCAAAACTGCTGCATCTTCCCAGTGGTAGCAGCAGTTTGTGATGCTTCTCAAATCTGATAATCAGATGAATGGTAGTCGTTCATGAATGGTACATGGCTGACCTAACCCTGGTCAGTGTGCAACAACCCCAGTAGTGTTGTTTGTACTGTGGTTGCAGAAACATAGTGATTGAGATTCATTTGTCCAGCTCCATAACTTCTCCATTTAGGCCAGCCTAAAAATAATTCCTCTGTGGTTCATTTAGTCATGCCAAACATACAGTACAACACCTAAGAGATTTCATTTTGAGATTTGTTTTCCTAAGAGTGCTACTGAGCTAGGAAAACAAAAAACTGGGTTGTTTCACCTTATGGACTTCATTATCATAAAATCTGTGGATATTTAAGTGTATGAAAACAGGTGCACTTTAAGTGTCCCATATATAGTCCCATGACAGGATACTGCTTTAAAGTGGCCACTCCTCATGATGGAGGCATGTTCACCCAAGCCAGAAACACAACATGCAGCATCACTTACTGTGACGGTGTCATCTATGATTGAATGAACAACATCATGTGGGAACAGTGTGTGCTACACAGAGGGAGCTTGATGCTGTAAAATGGAAACACTGTTATTGCTTCTTATTTCACAAAGGAGAGCAACACACAATGACTCCCAAGAGAGTGTATTATTACACATCCAACATTATTCTGTCTCTGCTCTTTTTGAGCTGCGCCATTGGCCAGTGTGACTTCTTGTTGATGCAGTTACTCAACATTTGAAGATCAAATAGTCATTTTTTTAGCCTTTATATTTCAAAGTCCTGTGAAATGATATTTTGGAGTCTGAAAATATTTTAGACACATTACAAAATTGAAGAAACAGCAATTCTGAATCTTTAAGAAAAAACAAACAGTGGTGTAGCAACATCTGATGCAAACAGGTCTCCTGATGTCGACTTTTGTGTCATATCTAACTCATTTTTAACTCAAGAGCAAGCACTCCCACGAATAAACGCGTTTAATCCCTGCAGCATTTAAAAAGAGGTCCATGTCTAAAAATGTGACGTCTCTAATATTTGTACTGTGAATTACACCACACTTGCTGCGTACGTTGGTCTAATTTCAACTCTTACATATTGATAAACAGCAAAACCCTCAAAAGAATGCTTTAAGCCAAGCCATGTGAAATATGTTTCAGAGAGCAGTCAAAAGGGAGATTTCAATCATTTATAAAGTAGATTATAAATTGTTAAGCTGTGCATGTGAAAATATGGATGTGAGCTAATGATGTGAGGGGAGCATTTTGAAAATATCTAGTAGTGTGTGTGTGTTTTTTTCAATGCAATGATTTTCCTGGGGCCAATACCATTAAACTCGGTTTAAACTGTTACAAGGAAGCTCAAAATCCTGAATGATCATTTCCCCCCACTCAGTTATAACCTACAAAGAAATTACCATGGTATTCAAGTCTCTCTGCTGAGCTGTAGTTTTTGTGTCTTTTTACAACCAGATTTACTGTAAAGTGTCTTTTGTTATCATCCTCTCTACTGCTTGTTCCCCTTTACCAAGTTTCTGAATGGTGGCATGCAGTGAATTCACCTACTCATTTGCCTGTCTGCTTGCTCTCTTGCAATTAGCAGTATTCACTTTCTCCCCCCCTCTAATGCTGCTTGAATGCTGTTATTACTAAATGTCATTTGCATAAGCTGCTTTTCACATGTAACGCTCATTTCTGTCCCCGTCTTACACACATGGCTTTTGGTCCGGGTCCAGTTTTCGAATGCCCTAGTCTTGTTTGTTATTTTATTCCTGACAAAATGCACACTTAGATCAAATTGTTGATGTTCTGCTTCTCTGACGGCTTGACACAAGTCAATAAAAGGTTTTGGCTGTGTCTTTTGAGATTGCAGGGAGGTGCATAGCTAGCTGGGAATCTGTATTGTGCGTGTCACATGGATTTCTGCATTTGGCTGTCCCATTTAATTTTCTGCGAGGAGGAGACTGAGGTTTTGCTCCAAGCTTGAATAAATGAAATGTTTAGGGCTACACAGAAAGAGAAGGGTTGTAGAGATGACACATTTCTCTGCCTTTTCCTGTCGTCTCAATAGCTCTCATCTACTCTCCATCTTAGGAAGGAGCGCGCAGAGGATGTTGAATTCTGCCTGTTTTCTTCTTTATGCAAGTTATTTGGCAAATAACGGAGCATGAGCAAAGAAAGACCTTTTCTCTGGCAGCAGCACTGGAAATAAGGCCAAATTTAAATGAGTATCTTTGCCATCCAGAGCTGTGGACATGCATTAGCACATAGAGACTGTTTCCAAGCATAAGCCATCCCTCTGAATTGAATCTGTTAAGTTTTAAGGAAATTCTTTGAATATTAAGATTCAGACAAATTAAAAGGACTAAAACATTTCTATGTTTTAATCCAACACTCTGCTTTTCACATTAGAGGAAGGGATATTAGCCTGCTTTATATACAACAGTAGTGTGTTTGACCTGAAACCAGATTTGTTTTTTAATTCAAGAATGTCTTTACATTACATTACCCAAAACAGCGATGTTTATTCATGGTTCTGCTTGGCTTATCCCTTAGAAACATAATGGAAAAAAAAAAGCTTTTGTTCGAGGAGAAAAGAGAATTACTTGCAAATGCATGACTGTAAAGCCTATGGACCACTGAGCCTTTACTGTTGTGTTTGTTGTCCAACCAGTCTCCTGTGATCCCTGGAACTCTGTTGACCTTAAGAATATTTGGAATTTTCACATGAATATTACATAGATTTCTGCACAAGCCTTGGAAATGCATGAAGAGAACACAAATCGACATATAGGAAAATAGTGCTACATAATATAATAATACTATTTGTCTGAGTGACAATGATAGATGAATCATGGTAAACATTAAGAGGCATTACTGGATGTATCCAGGGGGCAAAGCTGCAGTTGGCAATTGCTGGTTTGTAAAACATTTTAAGTTGTAAGTTGCCTGTGCTTTTGTTATTAATAATATTAATTAATAATATTTGATAATATCAGCAGTTGTTAATTTTATTAGGCTCAGTATGTAAAAAGGTTCACAACAAGTGATACTTTACAACCTGCGGCATTTAACAGAAACAACACAGACTGTATGAACACCTCAAAGCATCGATTGTGAGTAAATATATAGGGATGTTTGTAGTTTCTAAGATTCCTTTATTTTTTGCTATACAAAGCAAACGGTAATTTTGAACAGTCCAGGATGATTGATGTATTGATATTTATTATTCAATCCAAGCTAAGAATGCAATATGTTCCAGCCACTGTCCCTGACTAAACTGCTGTCACATTTCTAAGTGAGTAATTGGCCTGACACACGTCACTGAAAATGTCACTAAGTGTTTTTACAATGTGTATGTGTAGTTTTAAGAGATCAGCCTTATGACATTATGACAGAGTTTAGCCTCTTGAGCCCTCCTGAGGTTTTGCTACCTCACAATCTGTGGATCACAATCTGTTATTTTACTAGACCGGATCCACAAGCTTCTCTTGCTCTTGGCAAAGGGCTGTGAAATCCTTGGAATTATTTACGATTTCAATCTATTTTTTGGGATGTTGGACATTGTGGGGAGGAAACCTTAGTACCTAGTGTTATCAAAATAAATGTTGAGACATTTCTCTGCATATTTCACTGATATTATTAGGTTATTTGCTCCCTTAATGATGACAAATCATCCTGATTTCCAGCAAAACAAGCCCAATGATACTTCCATCATCATTTTTCATACACGTCAAAATGCATTACTTTTCTTAAACGTTTTCACAGTCACCAAAATATAGAACATTTTTGTATGTTCACCACTGTATGTTCAGATTTAGTGATTATTTTCTGGGGCATGCCTAGCATAAACTGTTATAATAGTTAGATTTACTGTATGACTGCAATAAAATGACTTGTGTGCTGCTTGCACCACAGTCTCCATGGAGATATTGTTTGACCTCACAATAGAGTTGGTGTGATCGTCTTACTGCAGATCTTTCATGCACTCCTCCTGACACAATACAACACAATAGTCCCTTCTCAGAAAATATGGCTGACATTTGGAAAATTCCCTCTAACAACAACAGAAGCAAAGATTGCAATTACAAGAGAAGGACACTCTGTTGACATTCATGCAGCAGTGGAGTTCCTCGTAGACATGTGGCTCTGGAAAGTGTGTTCAAGTTAGGTCAGGATTCGTGATTTTATCTGTTTGTGTTCCACTTAGCAACAGAGCACAATGAGCCACATCTGAATATTCATAACACGCTTCTGATGTTAATTGAAAGCAGCCACGCATTGTCAAGGACATCTCTCTCTTTCCAGTTGATGCCTTGTGTTTCTGAGTACAAGAGGACAGCTGAACGACATTGGAGTGATCAAAAATAGCACACAGGCCTCGGATCTGGACATAGTTGTCACATGCTGATTGGCGGAAGCTGTAATGGTTTCTTGTACAGACAACTAAAACTAAAGAGAAACTGTATAAGTATGATGTATAATCATAAAAGGAAAGGTAAAAACACACATGATTTTAATCATAAACAATCAGAATAACAGAAGTTAATTCAGATCTGCAAAACAGCAGTTTTTGACTGGAAAAAAGTTTTAGAAGGAAATTTAACAATGATTATTCTGCTAATTACAACAATCTTAAACCCAGTCTGAGCCTCTTAAAGATTTTTCTTTTCTGTTCAGTATTACTGTCGGCTGAACAACCTTGGGTTTTGAGGTGTTGTTCAGATGAAAGAGGCAGCTTGAAAAGTGTGCCCTCAACAGTTGTGATGTAACATATTTCACAATTTAAAGCAAAGGAGGTGCGTAGTCTGCATTTCTATCCCCCGATGGTTAAAGGGGACAGAAAGGCAAGCAACACAGTGATAGCCCCCCCAAAAAAAATCAAAAGATGCTCTTTTATAATCTTAAAACTCAGATTTCATGCCGCTTTTTCCTCAGACTCAAATTTGATATTTGTAAATAAAGAATGTTCTCATTTGCATGATGAGAAACCTGCGGCATACTTCACAACACATGCTCACACCATTTCTCAAAAAACTTCAAATTAGATAAAGTGTTGAAAAGGAAAAAAAACAGGCTGTTTCACAGAGCCTCTGTTTCTCATTATCATCAAAATTTATTTTTAACACACCAATCACTATATAGTTCATAAAAAACATTAAAAACAAATGACATTGTATTCTGTTTTTTCCAGCTAATAAGGGCGACTTGAGGGCTGCTCTCAGTATTTCTTTAGTCTGATTATTTCTTTTTTTCTTTTAGGAAGTTTTTCTCTGAACTTCCAAGTGTCTCTGCTCCAAATTTGATGATATCAAACTTTTAATTTTAACCTGTGATGCAAACAGTGAAATTATTCATCAAAGGAATGCCTTATTTAAAGATGAGTGTGAAAATCAGCAGTATGAATGTGTAAAAGTTACTTTGATTCATAAAAGAAATCTGCTTTATAAATCCAGCCTGCTTTTCTCAGTTATACTGAAACAGGTGCTACTTATGGAGAGGAGCCTTCATTTATTTACTTTCTCTCTACCGACAAGTCCCCCTTCTTTTGTAGTACAGTGGGTATTTTTGGTGCAACAGTTTAGTTCATTTCAGTCATTTTTTGGGAAGAAGTACTGCATTATTGCTGTTTTGGAAGCAGAGTCTGTGTAAGTGCAGCAGCAGGCAAAAACTTCATTGGAGTGAAATGAAAAATGAATTTAGTGGTTTTTAATAACTTGAACCTTGAAGGCATTTTAAAATGTAATAATGATAATAATACATTTATGTCATAAAGCACTTTTCAAGACACTTTACAGCAAGGAAACAGGAATTAAAGCAATAAAAACATGAATAAGAAAAATAAAATGCAATTACATTTAAACAACAATAAAACACAAAACAGCAAAGAGTAGATTTCATTATTAAAATCATTAAAAGCAGCTCTAAAAAGATGTGTTTTTATCATTTTTTTGAACAGTGTTTGATCAGAGCATGTACGTATGTCCGTGGGAAGTGAGTTCAAGAGTGTAGGGGCAGCAAGCGAGAAAGCTCTGTCCCCCCAGGTTCTGTACTTGGTCATTAAAGGAATAGGAAGAAGACCAGTGTCAGAGGAGCGGAGATGACGGGAAGGTATATGGTGATGAAGAAGGTCAGTAAGATACGGGGGGGCAGATTATTGAGGACTTTGAATGTTAGGAGGAGGATTTTGAATTGAATTTGCTGCGGAATGGGGAGCCAATGAAGCCTCTGGAGGACAGGAGTAATGTGATCATGGGAAGAAGTGTGGGTGAGAAGTTGGACGACAGAGTTCTGAATGTACTGAAGTTTATTGAGGACTTTGTTTGATTAGCCATACAGGATGCTGTTGCAGTAGTCAAGTTGAGATGTGACAATGGCATGAATAAGGGTTTCAGCGGCATAAAATCTGAGAGATGGATGTAGACGGGCGATGTTCTTTAGATGAAAGAATGCTGTTCTGGAGATTTGGTTGACGTGTTTCTTAAAAAAGAGAATATTGTCAAGGATGATACCGAGGTTG
>JAOXYM010000024.1:14175839-14195034 GCA_028567055.1 Leptatherina wallacei | reverse complement strand
ACAGTGAAATTGGAAACCATGGTGACAGATGATGTTACTAGGCGGGAGCAAGTAAAGTATAAACAGTAAAGGACCAAGTACATAACCTTGGGGGACACCATGAGAAACTGGAGCTATGAATGATGAGCAGGCATTGATATGCACAAATTGTTGACGATTTGTGAGGTAGGATTTCAGCCATGTGAGTGCTGTTCCAGTGATGTTTAGGGATTTGTCATGTCATAAGGGTTGAGACCAGGTTTTTTGAGAATGGGAGTAACAGCAGCGAATTTAAGTTCTGTTGGAACGGAACCAGAGTTGAGTGAGGAGTTGATGATGGTGGCCACCAGAGGTGAAATGGCAGGAATGCAGTCTTGGAGCAGGATAGGGGGCATGGGGTCCAGTACAGATGAAGATTTCTTTGTTCCATTCAGGATTTTGGATACTTCAATGGAAGAGATAGGAGTAAAATGAGATAATGGTTGTGCAATGTAGATTGAGGAGTCAGGGGGAGGACCGGTCACTAGTGGTGTTTTCAGATGGTTATAAATGGTAGCCTACTGATTTTGGACTGGAAAAATGATAAAAAGGAGTTGCATTTTTCAACTGTAAAAGATGAAGAAGTTTTGTCATGGGGTTTCAGAAGTTGATCTATTGTGGAAAAAAGGGACTTTGGGGTGTGACAGCGGGTTTGAATGATAATGGATAAGTAAAAAGAGCGGGCCGAGGTGAGATAATCTGTGTAAGCCTGAAAGTGAACTGAATGTCGGGTTTTCTTATAGTGTCTCCAATTGACGCTTCTGTGCTTTCATTTGGTAAAGTTCTGTTGTATACCAGGGGGTTGAGTGGGAGAAAGACACTGTTTTTGTTTTGAGAGGAGCCAGCTGGTCCAGGGAGGAAGAGAGAAGATTGTTGTAATAAGTAACAAGATCAGAGGTATCACTGGGCAGTGGAGGTGAGGAAGCAGACATTTTTCTAATGATGGAGGTGGAGAGAGCAGTGGGACATATGTCCTTCAAGTTCCTGAAGGAGATGGTCCGTTTTTCTTTCGGTTGGAGAGTTGGAATATCAATGACAAAAGAAATCGGAAGATGAAAGGTAAAGCTGGAGAGCTGGTGTAGAGAAATTCCAGAGGTGCAAACCAAGTCCAGTGTGTGGCCATGTGTGTCTGTAGGAAAATTTACATGCTGGGTTATGTTAAAACACTGTAAAAGATCCAGAACGTCTGTCGCTAGCTTGCAGTTTGTATTATCTATGTGGATGTTGAAGTCACCCAATCGAAGCACGGAAGATGTAACGGCAAGAAGTTGGGTCAATAGGTGAGCCAGATCAGAAAGAAAGTCGGCACTGGATTTAGGAGGGCGATAGATTACGGCAACAACCGGAGGAGAGGGGCTGGCGAGTTTAAAATAAATGTGTTCAAAGGAGTTGGGACCAGGAATAGGGAGGGTGGAGATCTTGAGATCCTTTCTGAAAATAACTGCAACACCACCACCATGCCCCTCCAGACGTGGGCAGTCAATGTATGTGAAACCAGGAGGTGTGTCTTGATTGAAAGAAAAATAGTCCATTGAATTGTGCCAGGTTTCAGTGAGGCAGAGAATATCCAGTTTACAGTCCAATATAAGACCATTTAGTAGGAGAGACTTGTTATTCAGGGACCGAGTATTCAGAAGGACTCTTTTCATGATAGGCTGGTAAGATCTAGAGATAGGATGGAGATTAGACAGATTTGCTCTTAGCTGCTTATGGCAGTGTGATTGTTTTGGCAGAGTCTGGCAGAGATCACACCAGGAATAGATTGGGTAATGGGGTAATTTTTAAATGAATTTCCAGTTACCTGGTCAATAACAGGATTGGCATAGGAGGATGGGGGCGTGTCAGAGCGGTGAGTGCCGGATGTAAACAGTCAGTCACGTGGGTGTGTTTGTACAATGTACTGCATGTTAGCAGATAACATTCTGCAGCCAGGTTTGTTGGGGTCTACTCCATCTCTGTTAAAAAGACTAAAGCAGTTCCAAAAAAGGTTAAAATGATCAATAGATTTTATGGCATGGACTCTACAGAGTCTAAAGTGTTAAGATTAAATAACCGACTAAAGCTACCAGCACCGTGGCTCACGGTGGGGATGGGCCGGGAAATAAAAATGTCTTTGTTGTTGGAAACATTTGTGCATCAAACTGGCCAACATATGATAAAATCTCATCATCACTCAGCTACATGCATAGACATTGTCATGGGATTTAATGAATAACAAAAACTAAAAAGGATTTTCTTCAAGAGTGTTCCCCGTGAAGGTGGAGGACACTGATCTCCCAGCTCAAACTGGGGCATGGTGAATAAATAAAAGCAGCCTGGATGAGCTTTTAAAAGCTCACCAGCCCACCCCGGGCCTGTGTGTCACCTCAGGAGAGACTTACTGCTGCTGCCACGAAGCCGACAAGCAAACACAACTCCTGTTTTAAGATAGGAATAAGAGAAAAGTAGATAAGAGTAAGGAGGCTGATAAGCACACAAGGGAGGAGGTTTTGGAATTGCAGCCTTAGTGCTCAGCTGAGGAGATTAAGCAGTTCTTCAGCTACAAAAACAGCTCTGAATTAATTCATAATGCCCTGGGATAAGCATGGAGGTAAATTACCTATAGGAGTGATTTTCCTGAAAGCAGCCCAAAAGATGGGTAAATATTTGAATTTCTGTACTTGAAGGTATTTTTTAGACATTTTCTGAGCCTTTTTTTAATCCATTATATATTCTCTATTTCAATCAAATGAAAATTGTATTTAAGACATTATACATTATTATTGATCAAAATTTCCAATAGATTTTGGTTTAAAAAGAAAAAGATCAGATAAACTGCTGGCTGACGCAGCTTAATGGTGCAAAGAACGAACAGTTCATCAACTTCTCCAACATATAACATTACATCAGTGTTTTTTTAGACTGAGCCTCATGCTTGTTTGTTTATCCATCATATGTGTATTTATGGCAGATCAAGCAATGCATGTCCCTAAAAAATGTAGTTTCTTCTCATTGTAAAGAGTTAAATGCCTTTTTTAGACTGTTCACAGCGTAAGTTATAGTTAATTCATACAGTATATCTGAATAATGTTGGAACTTTCTTTTGTTTAGATTTTTTTTCTATGTGAAGCACAAAATTAATTTTACAAAAGAAACACTTTTCATTAGATTATTTTGACAGTAGATTATATATAGGATTTTTTATTCGTAATTATATGCAAATTTATATTTAAAATTAAACAAGATGAGAATTTGAATAAATTGACAAGCACAAAAATCTAAGAATCTATCTACCTACTGCATTAGTGATAATAGTGTAAGCCTGCAAGGAGCCAGTCTGCTTTGAGAGTACTTACAATTTTGATCATTTCTGAAATTACCACATAGTTTTTTTTTTTAAAGAATGAATAAATAAATAAATGAGTACTTTTCCAATCCACTAAAAATGAGCTGAGAATTGTAGAGTAAACAACAAATTTTATGTTACAATCTTCAAATGATCAGCTGAAAGCTCATATTACTGTGTGTAGGTTGAGGTTGGATAAATCAAGATAAGTTTTTTTCATTAACTACCCTAACTTTCATTTCCACAATTAGGAAGCTCTCAGCTCCCATATCTTCCAATTTCTCTCTTTAAAGTAACTCTTCTCATTCATCCTCCTGGGGGAACAGCGCATGTGATTAAATCTCTGCCCTGCCAATTAATTCATGGCTTCATAAATATACAGTTGTGCTTTCAAACTGGAACTAGATCATCTGGCAGAGTCATGGGAACTCTCAGTTTACACACATTGTATACACGTCAGTAAATTATCCAGCTGTTGACTGGCTGTGTTCATTTAAACAATTCAGAGCATCAACAAGTCTCAGTAAATCACTGGAAAACTCACATCATGTGGCATGTGGAATAAGGCCTTCTGACTTCACTTGCAACTGAAAAAAGAGATAAATGCTAACTTAACCTTTTTAATAAGCATATTTAGAAGGTAGTTTGCACTATTAAGATTCCTTCAGGGTTAAGGGTTTCACTCATTTTCCTCCACTGTGCCCAAAGCAATAAATCACAGATCACAAGTTGTAATTCTGATTCGCAGTATGTAAGAGTAGTTGTTAAAATCTTTAAACAGCTCTCATCAGCTTTTTTTTTTTTTGTGTTTTTGAAAGAAAATGCGAATATCATCCACATACCATCAGCAGATTTGGGAGTTGACTTTCTGTCCATAAACTTGATGAGCTCCAGCTTATCCTCTTAAATAGCAGCCAATGCCAGAACCCTGCCTCCACCCTGCTAGAGCCCAACTCGAAATGGTTCAACCATCTGCTCCATCAACCAGTCATGCTCATTCAATCTGAACAGAAATTCAGATTTTATGTTTTGTTTTGTTTTTTCGTTTTTTACCCAGCCATGGGTAAAAGAACTCAGCTTGTGACTGAGCACTTGTATTACTGTAATGCAGGTGTGCTGTAGTTCTGTAATAAGATTGCACTGGAGAAAATAATGGTTTGCTGATTTCTAACTGACAACTTTCAATGGGACCATGTTTTCTGTCAATAAGTCAGGTGCAACAGCTCATTAATTTCTGCTAATGCTCCTTTTCTAACTGGAAACTAATTTGCCTATTTGAAATTATGCAAATATTTGTTTTAGAAATGCAAATTACCAGGTGATTCAACTCCACCTCCCCCTACTTGATCAGATCAATCTGTATGTCTTCTGTAGCCACATGGGTAATTCTAAAAGACCCTGGTTAAGAATATTGTAATAGGGTCATACAATTAAAAAGTAAATCTCACAGCTCATGTTAAAAGAACCATGATATATTTCAAATTTGAGGTATTATGACTTATAGGAATGTTAGCTATTGAATTATTTCAGGTAAGCATTGCTTTATATTAAAATTCCAGCTTCTCTGTCATCAGAGAACCAGCTGCAAAAAGTAATAACACGCTTGAGCAGCAGTGACTCCTTAATCTACTTAAACAGGTGTTCCTCTGGTCTACCCAACCCAGGTTTTATGATAATGGGTCTTCCCATATGCAGTGTGAAAGTGCAGAACATTGAGGTGACATCAGATTTTGTTCCATTGGTTGTCCCTCGTGTGGCCTGTGAGCTTTGATGAGGTGTTTGGACTTCTGCCAGACAGCACTATTCTTAGAGAGGAGTGTGTGAGGAGAGAATGTCATTTTACTTCATCACAAACTGCACTGCGAGACACAGTCAAGCATGCTTTCAGTATGCCGTGCATTATTCATGTGGAGTGTTAAACAGCACTCCTCCTGTCTCTCTTTCCCTTTCTGTCTTTATTTAAGAACTGTCTCCTTCCTTCTCCTCACTTACAGCAAATATGCTGAACGCCAAACTGTACTAGACTTCATTAAATGTATTTAGTTGGCGCTCTTATGATATGCACTTTGCAGATACACAAGTACATTTTTAAACCGTAGTGCGTGTGGCTGCCTTTGTGTCTATGTGTACCACTTGTAATGAATAATAGAGGGGCGGACAGAGCCAGTATTCACTTGAAGTGAATGAAGTAAATGTGACTTGGCCCAATGAAGTTCACATGTTTCTTAACTCAATTAGGAAGATGGAAAGGATGACTTAGCTTAATTGTACTTTTTAAATAGTTGGCAAAAAATACAAAAAAATTTTTGTGGATGTTGTAGTAGAGTTCAATGTATAAAACCTCAACATGTGCAATCACTGCTATGAAACAAGAGGTTAAAATGACCGAAGCACATGATTTTGTATTGTTGCTGTTGCATAGTGGACAGCATTGACTTAAAGTTTGTAGATCCCTGGAAATTTAGAAAAGAAAAGTGAAGCCATTGCAGCAGTGCCTCAAACATGCATTCCTTCTAAGGCCAGAATAATTCAGATTTTTAACTTTGCGTTTCCATAGGCAACCAGTTCTGTAATGAGCATAATTGTTCAAATACTTGCTAGTGTACTGCACTGGTTACTGGAGGATTCCATGAGGGGTCATATTAGAGAACTCAACCTGCATAGAGTTGTTGAAATTGGTCTCAGTAGACCGGTGGCTGAGCCAAGTCAGGCACAAGGGTGGAGCAAAAGAGGTGACCAGGGTGCCACTAGCCACCTTGGAAATCTGATTGGACACCTCAGGTGTTTAACAGGTCACTGGAAGAGGTTTGAAAAGTTTTCCAGGTACACATAGATCACCAGTCTCACTACATCACTTTGAAGTAAATTTCAAACTAGTTTCCTAATAATTTGTCCTGTAATATATTGACATCTCTAAAAGAGAGTTTATCCAAGTACAACTACTAATGTTATGTAAGGCTATTAACCTGGTGTTAGCATTAATAATGATAATACACCAATAATAATACACCAATTACACTGTTTCACTTGATTTGTTACCCCAGAGGTTGGTATTTTCCTAATCAATTATTTGTCTCTCGCTCAAGTTTGATGTCTTATTGAATATGGCACAAAGTTAATTTTGAAAATCACAGACTCATTTTGAGTAAATGGATAAGTCCACAAGTTTTCAGTCAGATCAATCCCCTTTTGGAAAACTTTTTGTTCAGCAAAGTCAAGATGTTGATCTGCAAAATGTAAAATTTGAATAACCATATTTTTTTCAAAAAAACATTCAACCAACTATTTGATGGAAACTTTACATTTTTTATAAGCAGTGAAGCCCAAGCCCCACTGCTTAGTCTTAATATTTTTGTGGTATGCCAAAATTGTTGTCCAAAAACTTAAATTAGGAACTTTTCCTTATATTTCCTTACATTCCTTATGATCATGTTGAATAGTTATTAATTTCTTCATACATCCCCTGGTTCTGTACATATCAGAGTAATAAATATTTAATAATCAATCAGAAGCTTAGTACTGATTGTAATAGACATTAGAGGGAAATTCAGACTGTTTCAACAGAAAGAAAGAAGTACTGTTCTTTTTTTTTTAAATACAGCAATTTCACTCACTTATAAACATGGAGTCTGAAAATAGATGATAGAATCAGAGAGTCAGATGTTAACGTCAGCTAGATACACTTTAACAACCTCTGGATGACATGAGCTTTACTTTCAGAAGGATTTCTGTGTTCTGCGTATCTTTTGCTGCCCAATATATCTATGCCTTTCAGATTGAAAAGGTCTGGAATTGTTTAAATGTACTGGCCTTACAGTGTCTCCTGTACACTCTCGCAAATTAGTTTGAATGTCTCCTATTTCTTGACTGGCAGTAATTGCAGACTAAAAAGTTAGTGATTTTGACCTGCACACATCCTTATCCTTCACCCAGAACATCCCATCTATGCGAGGTAATTGGTTCCACGGTGAGTCACACGTAATTGGTGTGAAGCTGTCAATAGAGTAGGTATTTCAAGACAGTAGCCTGAAGCTCACATAAACAGAGACTGGGAGGAAAACACAGCTGAAAACACTAGCTCAGACTGAAAGACTGAGTTAGGCTGTTCATTAGTAATTTGTTTTTCAGTGTCCCTTTCACTGATGCTTCTTGTTCCTCTTAGAACCCACTGACAAGATGTGTCCAAATTAACTTGGTTGGGCTGACATTGTTGCCCATAGGATTGTGCAAACAAACAACAAGCTAGCTGAGGGGATTGTGTAAAGCCAGCAAATACAGTTGAGGCACTATTGTTGAGCTTTCCATCTTCTTAAATTGAGGATTGTTCCACTGGACCTGAGAGTAGGGCACCAAGTGCTACTCCCACACTAACTGCCTTTGGGCATGTGTCTGTTATTTTTTGTTCCTTGCTCTCTCTTAAAAGGTGGAATTTACAAATCCCAAATCCCCTGAAACGTCATTAGACCATCATGTAAATCCTCACAGATTATAAATAGGCAAAATAGGATCTGTAATTTAGAATTCTTTTTTCCATTTATGATATCTTACATGCAGTACAACAGACCCAAATCACAATCATTTCATCACTAAGTTTCAAAGAAGGAAAAAGCGTTCTAGTGTCGATTTGTAATGATTCCCTTTCTCTAAACTTAATGATGTAAAAAATGATGATGGTACAAAATTGGAATATACAAGCTGTGCTGACAGCTCATCGACCACTTACTTGTTCATTAAAACTTTTATGTGCCTTTAGTCTTTTAATCAGCTTTTAATGAGGAATTAAGAAATGAGCTGACAACATGGCTTTTGTTCACCACTTGGAGCAGCTTCTTTGTTAAAAGTTAAAGATTAGGATTGTGATAAAGGGCAGTAGTGGTCGAAATGATTATAAAGAAAATAGGAAAAGTGTCCTAAAAGTAAAGCTGAGTTACTCAAACTGTTTTAGTTTGTTTGTTTGCATTTTGATTAATAAATGAAAGAATTATGGAGCTCAGGCTTGTCAATGTAAATTAGCAGTGAAGTGCAAATTGTAAGATTCAGCAAAGACATGCCCGTGACATGAATGATGTTAGTGTTTGTAATTCTTATGACAATGTTTTGATTCTTTCGCCAAATCTTTTTGTTGCAGTGATGGATGGGCAGATCGTTATGAGGTTGTTGAAGGTTATGAGCAGGAAGCAGAGGGAGGGATTACCATGAAGCTGCAGTCAGCTGTGGTCAAGTCCTTTGATGACTACTACCTAAAGCTGCGTCTGGATACCAACACCAGAAACCCCTGGTTCCCCGAGTTCTGGCAGTATCGATTCCAGTGTCGCCTCCCAGGTCATCCACAGGAGAACAAGAATTACAAGAAAGTGTGCACCGGTGGGTGACAGCAGAGAAATTCAGATTTTTGTTGTTTGGATGTGGTGATCTCAGTCATTGTCCAAGATTAGTGCGTTAGATTTTACCAAAGTGGAAAACTTATTAATAATAACAAAAACTGTTTTTTTTCCCTCTATTTTTTTCCCCTTTTTTTAATTTTCTCTCTTCACTTGCTCCCAAAAGGTGATCACGGTAAATTGTGTTCTTGGCTCAACAAAACCAATCCTCACTGCAGTCAGTTTGACATCAAAATAAATAGCTCAACATGCTTTTAATCAAACGATTAAATAAAACCAATTAGTGTTGTGTGATGACTGTTATAATCTTGGAGCAGAGTAGGCAGCGCAGTCATGGCTGCTTTTCTGCTTTGTCTGTATCACATTTACAAACCTCTTATATTCCAAAGATCTTCAAGGTGGTAAGTGTGACACTGAAGCCACTGTTTACTTTTGTCTCTGAACGTCACCTGCACCTTGTTCACATCTGACGCCTTCAAGAACAGATGAGTTTGACCTATGCTTTTTTTTTCCAAAGCACAAGGCTATGTTATGTTTAGTCAAACCGCTGGATGCCTTCATCCTGGTACCCTTAAGGGTGGAGTAAAAATTGCATCAGTCAAACTCTAATGTGAAGCACTGGGCTTGTTTATGAGAAGTAAAAAACAAAAATTGCCTCATGCACTAAAGAAAAAAACTGCACAGAAGATTTGTTCACCCCAGCACAAAATGATGAAACACTTGAAAACATTTGAAGATAAATGGCACTTTTGTTTTCTGTTGAATGTGCATGTTAATCAGCATTTTAAATGCACTGTCTAAGGGAGGCAAAAAATAATCATTTTGTCGTCACTTTTTCAACCAAATTTCACATTTGTGGAGCGGGGGACAGTGCCTTTAGATGACTGGAGCAAAACGGATGCGCACAGTCTCAGTATATTCCCAAGCAATAGTGCCCTCCACGTCTGTTTCCTATTTAACTTTTTGACATCTGATTTGGATAAGTAAGCTAAGATGTTCTGGGAGTTTTGTTTCTTTCTCATGCAGTAAATACAAAACACCAAAAGATTTCTTCACTTGTTATAAGGAATTCTGTTTCATGACTTATTCTTTCCTTTTAACAGGAAATGAGAGTCTGCATGAAAACTATATTCAGGATAGTAAGATGGGCTTTGTCATCAATGCCATCTATGCCATGGCTCATGGCCTCCATGATATGCACAAGGAGATGTGTCCGGACCAGACGGGGCTCTGTGAAGCCATGGACCCTATTGATGGCAGCAAGCTGCTGGACTACCTGCTGAAGACGTCCTTCAGAGGAGTCTCAGGAGAGGAGATTTATTTTGATGAAAACGGAGATACCCCAGGCAGGTAAGAGGATGTTGAAAATAGAAACAGAGCTTTAATGTCATCATTAAATTGTTTTTCCTGTCTTCTCCCATATTCTCCCACTCATTAGCACATGTGCATAAACACACACGTGTGCACCGGTCTTGAGCTTGAAAGGATGTAATTAGTTTGGACTGGAACAGATTTAGTGGATGGTCCACTGTGGCAGCCACTTTCATCTCTTTTCGGTCCAACAGACACCATTTGACAGTCAGAAAACACAGCCGTGTCATTTCTCCGTCAGCTAGAGGTTAGGTGGAGCACATCCTGGGTTCGGAATAAAAATGGTGCCGTGGTGTGTACTTCCACAATTTCTCAATTCACACTTACACAACTCGTAGCCATATGAGTACATCTGAATGAAGAACAAAGTTGATAGTAGGGGTCTCCCTATAAATTCTTCCTCTCACAGGTGCTCATGACAAACTGTCATTTTTCCTTCTGCACACAGGTATGACATCATGAATCTTCAGAGTGTGGATGATGATCGCTATGACTACTCAAATGTGGGCTCCTGGAGCGAGGGTATCTTGAGCATCGATGACAATAAGCTTTGGATGAACAGCAGTGAAATGGTTCGCTCGGTCTGCAGTGATCCCTGCTCCAAAGGACAGATAAAGGTACGCATTCAGACAGACTGGATTCCTAAGTCTTATATCAAAAAAGAAAAACAAGCAAAAGAAGAATCCATTTGTCAGAAAATTCTATGATAATTTTAACAACTGGCATCATAAGATGTCTCACAAAGTCTTCAGTCATACTAAAGGCTCTTTGACTTTGGCAACTCACTGAGCACCAACTGTACTTTTTATATCAAACTGGTCAATATTTAGTCTAAATATCTATAACCTCCTTGCCTCTCTTTTCTCAAGCAGTTAACGTGCAAGTCATGTCCCAAAATACAAATTCGCTGAGCTCTTTCAGTATGTTTGAGGTTGAAAGAGCAACTGGAAAGTAAAATCCAGTCTTCACCAAAATAAAATGTGAACGTGTTTTGTGTTTCATATAAAATGCTAAATGTAAATTTTGGTCTTATGTGTCAACAAGAAGGTTTCAGAAAATCAGAATATGGGTATATTTTCACCGACATCTTTTTCTGTTAAAAGAATGCTCACTGGGAAACACATCTCCTTTTTAATCAGGTACACTTAGGGAGGTATTTTACGTCATAAAAGGTGAAAATAAAAGTTAACGCATGTTAGCTTGTAGCCTTCTCAATACAAACATCAGTCATTTTGAAAGGATTTCATCATAAAGAATGAAAAAAGTTAGAAGCAATCATGCCGTGTAAACTTTAAGAAGTGTAAAATTGTATGATGATCATGAGAGTAGTTTTCAAAATATTAAAATTCAAACAAACAACACCATAAAAAAAAGGCAATTTGGATTTCACTGCAGAAAAATTCAGGAGCTTGCCAAAGTCATTTGCATATATCATCTGGACACCATGTGTTTCCGCATGTAACCGAAAGTCTTTTGAATACACACACACAAACACGCGCACACACACTGAATTCTCTGCAAATCTGACAGTGACAAGTGCGTTGGAGGGAGGTTCTACTTAAAAACAGCAGGAGTCACTCCTGCACAAGGATGAAGGTCAGACAAACTGAAACATTGCAATTAAAGATTTTAGAAGTAAACAAAATGAGTGTGTGGAGGAGCTCCCTACTGGTTGTGACATTTTGCCGATCCATTTAGTAGACAACAGAGACATTTCAGAGGTTAAATATTGATATTATGTGTAATGTACATTATCGGCTCTTCCTGTGACTGGTGATGCTACACACTAACTAGCTCAGTGCTCCAATTAGATGATTGCATAATTCAGTCCCTCCAGAAAGTTGCACCAGTTGCAACTATCAACAAAAATTCACCCAAAGAAAAAATATTTATAGGAATAACTCGGGTTGTCCTTGTAATATGATAAATTTGGGATGGCTATATTTCAGATAGGTATTTGATATGTGACTAAAGATTTTTGATGCTGGACAGTGTGCAAGTTCTTCCTACTGATGGCATATAACTTCTTGGATGTTGAACTGAGTCATTTTGGAGACGTTAACAGAGTTATGCTAAATGGAAGGAACATTTTTCCAAACTCTCTTATTGAAAAGCTAAAATATGGCAAGTGTTATCAGTGTTCAGTCTCTGAATATGTTATCTGTCTGAAGTTTCAAATTAAGAGTTACATCAATGTTTTATAAGCATTGTTGCCTTACTATTGCAATAAGTCCCATCCATTTGAACTCGATTTTGTGGGAACTATCCAACAAATTCTCAGGTTTTGAGAAATGCTATTTTCTCCCAAATTTTTAGATCTAATTTTGTCCATTTTTTTCTAATGGACAAAATTCATTCACAAACATGTAAACCCCACAAGATGTTAAATATCTGTCTACAGTACAAAATGTTTCTCAATGTCCTATGTCTCCAAGCATGTTACTGATCGTGCTTACTTTCCACATGTTGCTTGTATTTTTTTGGCCACAAACACTTATTAGTAGGTTTGAGTGGAGATGGTTTAAAGTGCTGTTGAACAAGAGGCCCATTAATGCAAGCAATTACTTGTTTTAGACGTTTCAGACACATGCTGTTTTCCTCTCATTTGCAATGCTTTAGTTTTCTAATGCATTCTCACCTTTTTCTTTTTCTGCCATGCTCTCACCTTTTCTCACCCTTCTCCACTGCTTTCTCGCCTTTTCTGACCTTTTTCTACCGTGGACTCACCTGTGAATGGTTAGGGTACGGTGCTAAAAGTACAAACCCAGAGTTAGAGTTAATCTACACAGTCAGGTCTTCATGTTTTAAAGCACTCTATTCATGCAAACGTTCATGTCACGTGAATGCTACCCTAGAAAAAGCAACAGCCTAATGTTACTATCTAACCATTTACAGCCATGGATTGTGACTTGAGACACCACTATGGTTTGAACTTAATGTACATATTTTATGTTTTCTGGAGACACTGAGCTGAAAATTTTAACTTTATCTAATAAATGATCATTTTTAAGGTACCAACACAATTTCTGTTCAGTCTTAAAACTCTACATTACACAGATAGCTTAAATTTGTTCTAGATGTATGAGGCTAGTTTGATGCAGTAAATAGTTAAACTAGTACTGAGCCCAGTTTGATGAAACGCCCTCGTTAGCTTCATCTGGGTCTGGATGTTTTTGTGTTGCCGAGCACTGAGCTGCCCTGAGGGAGGGTGCATCCTCTCTCCTAGCAGCTCACGCTTCTCCCTCTATCTGCTTTGTTTCCTGCCCCACTTATCACCCTGCTTTGCATATCACAATGCTGGTAACAGCTACTGAAGGAGCAGAATGTAAAAGCAGCCAGCCTTGTTTTTTAAACACCCAGTCTGGGGGCTCAAAGAAAAAAAATGCAAAAAAGATAACCTCACCTTTGATATCCATCATGATATTTATTACTTATTCAGGTTACTTTGAGTGTGTTGCATCGCTTGCCATGGTTTGATCAGGTTGCAAAGCCGTCTTTGACCCCTCTGTTGATCATCTTCACATGCAGGTGATAAGGAAGGGCGAGGTGAGCTGCTGTTGGATTTGTACCACCTGCAAGGACAACGAGATTGTCCAGGATGAATTTACCTGCAAGGCATGTGAGCTGGGATGGTGGCCTGACGAGGAACTGGCAGGTAGGAGACATAAACCAGCCAATCTGCTTTTGTTCCTATGAGCAATATTTAACCATTCTCCCTGAGCCAATCCACTCTGACTATTTTAGCTATATGCGCTCTTGGCTAACGACCTTTTGCCTGATCCCAACATTGACGATGCCTGCTTTACACCCTCAACAGTCATCCTCCCCCCTTAAGGCTATTCATACATCAGCAGTCTGACACCTTCTTTTGCTGAGGCTGTTCATCAGCCAAGTCCTATGCCCCTGCTCTTTTATAGCTTCCTCAGCCTCCTGATTACTCCCTCACAGGTGAAACCACTCGCTTCCCTCCTCTCTGTTCTTTGCCTTGTTGTATCCCAGTGGTTGTTTTGACAGCGATTTATGAAGTTGAGACGAGCTCTCAATTCCCAGGTGTTAAATCCTATTACTGCCGGGAGAGGCTTGGAAACACATTTCAGCAGTCTGTCGAGGAAAAAATTCTCCCTTCACTCTCATACATTTGGAGAAAGAAGGACATGAGCCACTTATAGCCAGGTCAGACCGTCTCCATGCTTACCCATATGATTATGTAGGGAAGGGTATTTTAACATGAGCTTGGAGAGCTTGTTTCTCTCCAAGTCTCTGTCAGAGCTGATACTGGACAACAGTCAGGAGAAAGAGAAAGTAGGATTGTCACTGAAAGGATGCCGATAACGTTTGACTGTTTGCATGAAGTGGGCCAGATGCCTCTGTAAGCGAAGCTGAGTGATTGGTAGGCTTTAGACACCTTCCCCCTTACTGGTTTACTCTACATTTTAGTATTCTCAGATTAAGTTGAAAAAATACCCAGTCTTTCTGTTGGAGATGAAAAAAAAGGCTGTTTTAAAATGACTGATTTCTAATGATTTGACATGTTAGGTGTTAGCATGCAGATGAGAAGTGGGTTTTCTCAGTGAAGTCATTTTAATGCTATTAGTAGAAGCATGTAATTCATGGAGTTTTAAGCTGGGGAAGTCGAGGGATGTCATTTTTCTTCCATTAATCTCTATAAAATTCCTCTGCATATTAGATGGCAAGTATGCAACTAGTGCATCATGATAGACACACACATACCCAAATATTAACACATACACATGAATGTTTATATGTATGTAAGAGAAATCTGACAGAATTAGAGCTTTGGGATGTGCGTGATGATGCACGGTAATACGTTTTTTTTTTATGGTAGCCAGAAATACAGTCACAGTGGGCCTCTTAGCCTTTAATAGAACTGTTGTTAGACATACCAATCATTTAATTCATCTGTAAACACATGCTTAATTTTTATTTCACTTGCAACAAATATTCTCACATTTATTTTTTATCTGGTTAAATTATACTCTCACACATTTGTTAACAAACTGGAGACACTCAGTCCATCTATGCTGCTAAGAATAATCCTTGTGGGGATTTTGCTTTTGTACCAAATCATGACTGCAACCATCTGTTATTGATATCACCTGTTTGAAACATTTTTCCCCCCTATTACTAGCCCTAGATTGCCTCAATCCCAACTTTTCAAACTACCTTTCAGGCCCTAAATGCATAAAAAAGGATGTATATTACCAAATGAAATAGAGTAAACAGGAAAATCTGAAATATATCAGGTTTGTATTGTATTTTTTGCCCCAAAACCACCAAAAGACTAACAAAATATCTTCTCTTCTCTTTTTACAGGCTGCCAGCCTCTGCCTCTGAAGCATCTTGACTGGGCAGATGTGGAATCCATAGTTGCAGTTGTTTTCTCCTGTGTGGGCATCCTCATCACCTCCTTTGTTACCTTTGTGTTCATCCAGTACCGTGATACACCTGTAGTTAAGTCCTCCAGCAGAGAACTCTGCTATATCATCTTGGCGGGCATCTTCCTGGGTTATATCTGTCCCTTCACCTTAATCGCCCGTCCCACAGTGGCCTCCTGCTATCTGCAGCGGCTCCTGGTTGGCCTTTCATCTGCCATGTGTTACTCCGCTCTGGTGACCAAAACAAACAGAATTGCTCGTATTCTGGCTGGCAGCAAGAAGAAGATCTGTACTAGGAAACCACGTTTCATGAGTGCCTGGGCCCAGGTGATCATTGCCTTTATGCTAATCAGTGTGCAGCTAACTCTTGAGATCACATTAATCATTTTGGAGCCTCCTGAGCCCATCAAGTCATACCCAAGCATACGTGAGGTCTACCTCATCTGCAACACCAGTAACGTAGGCATGGTGGCACCACTGGGCTACAACGGCCTGCTTATCATGAGCTGCACCTACTACGCCTTCAAGACGAGGAACGTCCCAGCCAATTTCAATGAAGCCAAATACATCGCCTTTACTATGTACACTACCTGCATCATCTGGTTGGCCTTTGTGCCAATATATTTTGGCTCCAACTACAAGATCATAACCACATCATTCTCTGTCAGCCTGAGTGTAACAGTGGCCCTGAGTTGTATGTTCACACCTAAGATGTACATTATCATTGCCAAACCAGAGAGGAATGTCCGAAGCGCCTTTACCACATCTGATGTGGTGCGAATGCATGTTGGAGATGGGAAGTCTGCGGCTCCGTGTGGGAGCAACAACATCTTCAATATGTTCCGCCGGAAGAAGGCTATATCTGGAAATGCCAAGTAAGTTACCTTCTTTGTAATTTTTCTACTTTTAAAGATGTTTTATACTGACATTTGCTTGAAATCAAAATTTAACAATTTAAACTTTTTCATTCTAATATTTTTGGTGATGTACAGTCCCAGGCAGAAGTTTGCAAACCCTCGTCATGGACATGAACATTGAGCTTTCAGGGATTTTCTTAACTAAACTTTTCTGGTGTGGAATTATTTTTAAAAAAAATTGTTTTCATTCTAATGTAAAAGTCTAAAGTGTTGAAAGTCTCTAAGAACCTTGTACAGAGGCTTTTTGCATACATGACTGTTTTCTGGCAGAATTCAATCATAATATTTGACCACTTGTCTTATCAGAGCTGACAGGTTCAACAAAATGACTTTTTTCCTAGCACAGATCCAATTTTAAACACAGTTTACATATTTTCAGTTAAATTTAGTTACGTGCTCCAGAAACTGAATATAGGCCTACTTGTGTATGTGCCAGCTGTTAAACTGGTGGTTTGAATTATTATACTAGATTTATGGGATAGATATATATGCAATCTATCTAACACCATAACTAACAGACTGAACAAAGCTCCAGGTTTCATGTTTTTCTCCTTTATTCAGCCAAATATTTCTCTAATCAATGGGACATCATGACTAAATTATTATGTCCAATCCGACACAAAACATTCCTCTCATTTCTTTGTCCACTTAGCTTGACTTTGTTCATATAGTGTGTTATTTCCTAAGACCAGTTATTTCATCCTTATAACAAAAAAAAAACAAATTGTGATTCAGACCAAAATGTAAAGGTTTCTTACTTAAAAAAGAAAAACCTTCAACTTCTTTTGAAATTTCATTCTGGCTTAAACAGAGTATTTTTCATTTCATTCATTTGATTTAATCTAATTTCAGCGGCTCATACTCTCCACTAAATTTAATCAAATTCTGCTTTGTTGTTTTCGCATGATCTTTCTAACATAGAAACAAAGGCCAATGTTCCCATTCTTTCTCTTTTTCTATCTTAAGATTTATCTTAAAGAGGAAATGAATATATTTACATCCAATTTTTTAAAGCAGTGGTCTGGTAAACTATAGTTGTTCATGTATATGGCTTTATAAAACATCCCTTACTTCCTTTACTTGAATAAAGTCTACATACTCTTTCTCAGCTGTGTGCAGAACTCCTTGGGCTTTTACATTGTATAGTGCATCTTAAACACAATGAGTGCTGTCAAAAAGAGAAAAAGAAAATCAGGGAAAGCCAATGACATTCATGTCCATGATGGTGTTGGTAAGAATTATATTTAAGAACTTTGAAAGGTATCTAAACTTATTTTGAGTATTCATGCATGATGTAAGTTTAAATTTAGATGGACTCAGTCTAAATACAATGAATACGATGCGTTAATTCAAGTACAGTAAATACTGAGTCATATGTCACATCCCCCTTCCCAGAAAAATCTAATGTTATCAATGAAATTAAATTGAACTTAATATTTTTTTTTAAATCAAGATGGGACGCCTGCTACCATTGATTTGGAGCTAACGGGCCATGCTAACATGTCAGTGATTATTTAAGTATAGATCTAAACTAGATGTAAGACTTGCATATAACTTTTTTGAGATCCACAGCTGTGGCACGTGGACAGGTGACTAAAGTAAGGAGTGGGACAGAGAATGAGAGTGATCCCAATATGTTTAAGTGTTGTCTCTCACCCTTGCTATGCAGCCTCTCTAACTTTGACCTTTAACCTTCTACACTAAGAAAGCAAGGCTGGCAAATGTTTTGGCATGGGGGTGGGGGTGGGGGTATTCACATCTCTTTTCCTGGAGAGCTGCACTGTCAACTGAGCTATTTCATGATCACATCAAAAAATGAGGACATCCCAACACTTAGTATATTTATATGCACAGTTATGTCAAGTTATGGTTACAGTTTAACTAGGTCATTTAATTGGACCACTCTTCTTGTTCCAACATCCAAGCACAGGGGGGTAATTGATTTATTGATTGAAGTATGAATGTCCCCACTACACTAAAATAGCTACTGATATGATTCCTCACAGCTTGTTAGAACTGGACTTTTTCTGGTGTGTTATGTCAAGCGATACCCATTTTAGCTGGCGACAAATTGGTACCATGTTGAGTGGTGAATTGGACAACTTTACAACTCTATACTGATTAATTTATTTTCACGAATAAGATGTATGCTATCCCTTGGAGTTTTACATCTTCTGCTCGTTCTGGGTCAAAACCTGAGACGGGAACGATAGAGTGTGTGCAAAGTAGCCAGGCCAGATTAAGTCCAATCGCAGGAAAACTTTGCATTGATTAATACAATTCAGTTAGACTGCATTTTAAAAGTACAAATTTAGTCAGATTAATGTAATGAATTAATTTTTCCAATGTCATGTAAATGTCTGAACAGCCAAAAGGCAACTTTTTATGCAGTATGTTATCTTTTTAGAAAAAAAAATAAAGCCAATAGCCATTTTTGTTTCAGTTTTTGGGACATTTGATCCATTGCTTCTGTGGTCCTGACACTTATCTGCTTGTGACACTGCAGCCCTCTATGAAGAAGACCTATCACTCTGCTGCTTTTTGGTTTAACCAGAATTAACCTCACATTTAACTTTTCTCAGCATGTACACCCCCTTCCCCCACCACATCCCTATCTAACCACATTAGAGCCAGTCCGAGCTCATTCTTCACTAAACTGTGTTTCGTCTCCAGGCCAGTTCAGGGACCAACAGAATGAATTTGCAAATGCATGAAATGAAATGAAATGAAATGAAAAATACTTTATTTATCCCTTTTGAGGGAAATTATTGTTGTAGCAGAGGTTTT
>JAOXYM010000024.1:14164456-14175739 GCA_028567055.1 Leptatherina wallacei | reverse complement strand
TGATCTCCTGTATCTTTCTGTCCTGCAGCGGACCTGACGCATCCTCCCACTGAACACACTCTGTTGTTTCCTCACTGAATGCATGCGTCCCATTTTAACTGTAAGATGATAGGAAGAAAGAGAAATGAGCTGGATGGCTCTTAATTCTTTGAACTCAGTGTCTAAAATAACCTAAGGATCATAATGCTGTCTGCAGCACATTATGAATCACTGTTTGTGGAGCTGATAAATGTAATGCTCTTCAGGGCTCACGAGTGAACCTTTTGACGAAGTTGTTAATGTCAAGTCATGTGGGTTAACAAGTATTTTAACATGCATTAGAAATGTTGAAATGCTGTTGCTCTGGTGTGTTATGCTGCTGCTGTGTTAATGTTGTTTTTCTACCCTCACCTCACGGTTTTCCTGTGATAGTAACTTCAGTCTTTATCTCGTTCATAGTTCTAATGGCAAGTCTGTGTCATGGTCTGAATCAGGTGCAAGACACCCTCCGAAGGGGGGGAATGTGTGGCACAGACTGTCTGTGCATGTGAGGAAACAGGAAGCCGGCTTGAATCAGACAGCGGTCATCAGGCCCCTAACTAACACCCCCGACCCCCACAGTTGTGAGCCGTCCACCGGCAACCTTGGCACAGACCCTCATCTCTCCCAAGAACCGCCTGGCGCTAAGCCTCTGTGCAACCTGGCAGAGGAAGACGACGATGGCGATGCACAACGCCCCCTCTGGACTTCGACTTGCTCTGAACAAACACAAGAACTGGAATCTGATTTAGATGAGCTGGCTTCTTATTTGCCCTCTAACTTGGGCCCCGCAGCAGAGCGCTTGCAGGGGGCTGTGGCCGACACACACAGCACCCATGTCCCACTGAATGACCACACTGCCAGGGAGGCAATCCCTGCCAATGAGCCTTTGAGCTTAACACCCTCTCAGCTTCTTTCAGCCTCACAAGCAGGGGCGTTTGAAGATGAGGGGCCTGAGGACGAGGAACTGGACCTCTTACACAGCTACATTTATGATGCCAAGGAGGAGAGGGCGGGGGAGGACGAGGAAAGCGAGGATTTTACTCAAAGCAAGGCAACTCTGGAGGATTCCCTAGCCTTGTCTCCCCCCTCCCCCTTCAGAGACTCTGTGTGTTCGGGGGAGTCTGTCAACGGCTCCCCCATCATCGAGTCGATGCTTGGTAGCCCTCCAAGCTCAGTCTACGCCTCAAACATCCTCCAAGACTTCGCACATAGCTCCTCAACACTGTGAGAGCAAAACTGGCACTGACACAGTGGTTGTCAGTATCACACAGACAATCATTTCCACTCACAGTTACACGCAAACACACATTCACACAAACATAATTGCATACCTTTACATTTCAAGTTTTTTTTTGTCCCCAAATCTTTGCTTGCTTGTAGTTATTTTCTCAGTAAGTGGTCAATCAAAGCTCTAAGTGGAAATACAGCCGGAATTATCAGTGAGTGCGTACATATCTGAAGGGCTGTTAGCGCACAAAGCCTTTCTGTAAAAAGTAAAAACCGGGATCATTGCCAAAACAAGCTAGCTCTCATGCCAAATTTTAGTGAATGATATAACACTGAGAATTATAATAAAAGATGTAGCTGCATTTTTCTGGGTGGTGGCAATACAAAGTGTTCTCTAAGGGGGGAGGGAATTGAAATAGAAAAAACAGTAAGGCACATCCACAGATAAGACTGTACAGTAAGTGCATTTAATGACCGATTGCATTAGCTATGTGCCCCCCCAATGCACACTCACAGATCCATTCACAGGTGAAGCAATCACAGCTGTATTTTTTAAAAAAGCTTCTTGATTAATTAATTAATTAATTGCACCACCACTTTTTCTCCTCTGACCTCATTTCATTTTAATATTGCAAATTATTTAAGAAACTTTCGTACCTTGGTTGAATATTGCATTTAAATGTTGAGAGGTGTGCTCACCACAAAAATATTCTTTAAGAAATAAGACTTTGCTAAAGAATTGCGCTGTATGACATGTGATATGGATATAATGTGCCAATCAAAGCTGTTTTCAACCTACATCCCTGCTTTAAATCTTTTTATAATGTAGCTGATAAAGGTAATAGTGTGATTGTAGATGATGCCGATGTTGTTTATTCCGTTTACACTCGATCATAGCCCCGGGAACAAGTTTACACGCATGGGATATGATAAAAGAGTTGCTTTTGCTCTCCATGCTGTGTTGATATTTCACGTTTTCTGGGTTTGCTGTGTCATTGTAATGGAAACACACAGTACAAGTTTGTAATACTGTTAAGCCATCTCTCGTTTTTCACACAGGTGGTATGTTTGTAATACTGATAAATGTTTCTATATTTAGAATGTCAACAGAAAAAAAAAGACTTTATACATTTTGAAACTGTCCTCAAATACTTGTCAAGAAGCAGTGGTTGGTTTTCTTTTTGGTAACTTTTAAGCTGAATCAAGTTAACTGTATCCTCTTAAAAAACCTTTGGTTGTAAATGTAACCAATGATTAGTTGCTTCTTGTTATGGGATTATACTTGTTTCAGTTTTGCTTCAATCTTGCTATGAACTTAAGTAGTTTACTTGAGGTTAAGTTTCTTAGTTCTTTATCTATAAGAATGCAAATCATTTCAAAGTTTGAGACTACACAGTACATACTGTAGTAAAACTGTGTTGTATTTCCAAATGTTTTTAGTCAATTATAGTGTAAGTTGTTTAATGATTTTAACCAATGTAAAATATACAAGGTGCCACCTGTTTAACACTGTTGAATCTAGAAAGAAATAGGCCTTTATGTTTTGGGTGAGCTAAACATGATCAACGCTGTAAAATAAAAATTATTTATATTAAGAAGACTGATCACTGCCTACAATAGCCTATAGAACTGGGTTCATTTAGATTGCAATAATCCTACAACCTATTAAACTTCCTTTAGTTTTTTTTTTAATGAAATATTTAGAGTCTCCAAAAGTTATGTTTAAGTTAAATTCCATTTTTCAAATTAGATGGAAGGTTGTTTGAAATGAGGAAAAAGAATTCGACATAATAAATTGTAAATTGTTTAAACCCTACATTTAATTCATAATAGAATAAGACAACAATACTTTCTTTTCTGGTAATTTATAAATTTGATACGGCCACATCTTCAAAAACAAGAGGCATGGAGATGACCAGCTTAATTCCCTAAGAGTCCTGCTTCCATGAGAAATTATTTTTTGCAGGTTTATCTGTTTAAAAATCTGTATACAGCAACCTTAGAGGTATTCCCAACGCCACGGATCTACTTTGGTGACGTTCGGTGTAACGCCATGTGCTTTTTTCTGTGTATCCCAAACATTATATTCATTGTTTAGTTAAAACCATCCTTGTTAAGCAAAATATGCCGTCAAGATATCAATAATGAAAGTAACTAACTAACTTTTACTCAAATTACATTTTAAACCAAGTACTTTTTTACTTTTACTCAAGTAGATTTTTAGATGTTAGGGCACTTTTACTTTTACTTGAGTAGAATTTAAGCAAAGTAAAGATAATTTTACTTAATTGCAATTTTTCTGTACTTTTTCCACCTCTGAGCAGCCCTCTCCAACACCCCTCAGTCGACCAACATGTTTTACAAAAGATAAAACATCAAAGCAATCACACTAGCAAATATAGAAATATAAATGAGTAAAAACAGTCAAACTATTTCTGGAGTAGAAATATAAGTGTTTGTAGGAGAATCACTGGGGTTTTGAAATCTCTTGAGCCATGCTCTCACTATGTGTGCAATTGTAGTTTGGCATTAAATTGCTGAAATAGGCAAGCCTCTGCCTGCAGGAAATGTTGCTTCAAGTCTCTTAGCCTTTATATTACTCAGCAGTGACATCTCCTTAACAAATGTGCAGGTTATTAATGTTTGTGCAGCCATGCAGTTTCACACCAGCATGGATGCTGGCCTTGAACTACACACTGAAGACAAGTTGGACTATTTGAGGGGTGAATGTCATGCCTCCAACTTATTGCTGTCCTCTTTTTCTTGCCCCACTCCTGGGTGTTTTTTTTTTTGTCTCTGGAGTCCATTTTCAGTCAATCATGGATTTTTAAGAATAACAAACAAACAAAACATTGCAATCCATTTCAATTTACATGTTAAATGTCTTAGAAAATGTAATGTTAACAGTTTGAATTTAAGTACTTATTTCTCCAAATTCATGGCCTGAACGTTTTTAAACACCTTATTTTCCTTAATTCAGCACATGATTCAAATAACTTTTCAAATGTTTCTTTTATAGCCCATCATACTCTACACACGATCAGTTAACTGTACGCCCAGCAGCAGGAGAAACATTTGTCAGGCTCCCTCGACATTTCCGGGTCCTATGACTTATCAGGTGGTTGCTTTGTGGCAACGGGAGGAGGAGGAGGAGGAGGAAAGAAAAGCATTAGAAATTCGTAGAGGTGGTGGGGGCGAACTTTTCCCCCTTTCTTTTTTCTTTTTCTCTTTTTGTTTCATTTGGCCCTCTGCTCTCAAACCAGCCCGGGCGTCCCCAGCTCCTCAAAACGCACTTATATGAACGAGGAAGCAGAAGTTATCTTGAGTTTTCACAAAAGCTGTCAGTCTCAGCATGGCCGGGGGCTCGGTGTCTGAGTGTAAGGAATACTTATTCAAAGTGTTGGTAATCGGGGAATTAGGTGTCGGCAAAACCAGCATCATCAAGCGCTATGTTCACCAGCTTTTTTCGCAGCACTACAGGGCGACGATCGGGGTCGACTTTGCACTTAAAGTCATCAACTGGGACAGCAAAACGCTGGTCAGGTTACAGCTGTGGGATATTGCAGGTAAAGAGATTTTTTTAACCCCTTGATAAGTGTTACAGAAACTGAATCAGACGGCTTGGAGCTTACTAAACTTTGCGTGTCACAGTGAGGAAGTTTCACTTAAGATAAAAGTTAAGAGAGATGTTTTGCTGCTTGTTGATAATTTGGTGCTGAAATTGGACACTGTACGACGGCCACGCTGATAATAACAACAAGGATTGCAAAAAAAAAAATGTAAAGAAGCTTTTAATTTCCCCAACACTCTTGAGAAGGGGAATCCAACAGAAAATACCGGTTCATCTGCTTGTTGTATGTTCCAGTATGTGATCACTGCAGCTCATAATTGTCAATGGAATTTAGGTCACGTTGTTATTGGTCGACTGAGCGCCACCGCGCTCACTTCTCTCCATCGAGCTTTTGTAATACTTTCTTTTAGAATAAACGGTTTATAGGCTTACTTTGGTGCTTTTTTCCCCCACGTTGCAGTGTAACGGCAGGATTATGCAAAAGTACCAATCACATTGTTTTAATTCTCCTCAAAGAATTTCACTTGACTGTAGTAACTTTTCCTCAATGCTGCCAAACTTGGCACACAAGCCAACTTGCGCATTCCAGCAGCTTGGGTAAGCAAGCCGAGAGGAATCAGAGCAGAGTAAATATAAAAACATGGAGGCTGGCAGCTCATACTCCCAGATTTAACCGGGAGATGACACAATGAGACAGTAAACAGAGCAGCCTTGAGTGTGACAAGCTGGACAGGTGAGTGAAGACGAGATGCAGACAAACCTTTTTTCGAGTAACTACAAGTGACAGATACAGGGACTCACTACGGTTCAGTCAGGAGGTATTGGGGGGGCGGGGGGGGTGGATGGTTCCCATTAGTCTCTATCTTTTCATGTGTGATCTGATCGTCTGGACCAAAAGTACATCAGCCATTATGACTTGTGAAGTTCTTTGGCCACAAAGGCTCTGACAGATGTGCTGTAACTCATGATGCTAATTTATGCTTGTTATCTTTATGTTGTGTGGAATGAGATCATGTGGCCTCAGGGCTTCTGAATATGTGTGTGTCCTCCGTCATGGGAAAAGTAAACAGTTATATCTTTGTACATATTTCCTGGGGTAAATTTTAGTGTAGTTATTTTACAAATTGAAATTATTTTTTCATAATACAGTAAATTAGACCACCCTATATGGTTTACAAATGAGGTGCGTTCACTTGAAATTGTTGGCTTATTTCTGGAACAAGCAAACATTGCGATCTTCTCTGAAATAGTGCCTTGGGTTAAAAGTTTTTAAAGAAGTAAAAATCAGAACCAGGGATTCCAGTTTAAGTGCTTAGGTGTGACAGGTGAAGCTGCCACTGTTAAATCCCCCCCATCAAGGACCTTTGAAGTGTGTGGTGCCATGATACCACGATCTAAAGACCTCTTTATAGGCCTTCATGAAACAGGTTGTGGATGCATGTAAGTCTGACCAGCCAGTTCATACTAGATCAATGTTGCATAGTGCTATTTAATCAGGATGCTTTGTTGTCACAAATCAGTGTAAAGGGAAGCCTTTAGTTAAGCAGTTGTAGGTAAACTATATTTCAAAATAAACATTATCCTTTCCCAAACTTAAATATTCAGCTTTGGTTGCTAAACTTTACAAAGTAGCTTTGAGTCTTAACCAAGATGTTGTGTTACCTAAACCTAATCAAAGGTTGACTATAAACTATACATAACGACTTGCCAAGAGAGAAACAGAAAATGAGGACGTGAAAAACAGAACTGCTACAAACTAATCTCAAACTCAGGCCTCATGATTTTAATTCCTGTGCCATTTTATCGATGGCTGAAGGGTTTTGACAAAATGGCAACATTTGATGCACTGGGATTGAAACTGGTTAGTCTGGGAAAGGGCTCTAAAAATCTAAAACAACTTAAATAAATAATTTTGCAGTAATGAAAATCATGTACAAGTGTTCATTTCAAACCATTTACAATTAGTCCAACATTTTCTGCCAAATGATCCAGTTTAATACCCATGATACAAGCTGTTGAAATGAATGTTCTGAGAATTTCATCACAGGATCTAAAGCTAAACCTGGCATGCGTTACGTATAATTTAGCCTTCATGGCAGGCATGTCAGTAAAAAGAATATATTCCATTATATTCACTGGCAAACTGTATTTTAACCATGTTTTACAGTAAATATTGTGCACTTTAAATTGAAATCAAAGAGCAATTTAGCCACAGTAACATACCATATACAGTTTTTGTTACCTAACAAATACAGTACATTGTTCAAAGGCAGGATGCTCATTGCACCTGCAAAGCATAGGGGTTGAAATGTTATGGATTTTGGTTGCTTTTCTACTTTATTGGCTTGGCTAGTCATTGATTTAAGCTGTGAATTCTGTATAAGGGTGTTTACGGATAGTGTGAAGCCATCTGTCCATAACAGAAGCAGTAAGTAGACTTTTCAGTCTGATTACAATCCAAAGCACACTAACAAATCCACCAACAAATGGATCAAAAGAGAAGAAAAAAATCCAGATATGGTTTAGAATCTCATTGCCTAAATAGAAAACACCTCTTTCTGCTGAGGAAACTATCCATGGAAGAGCATAAAAATAATTACAGAAAGTTAATGTTAGAAGACTTGTGGACAATAATGTGAAAAACATGTCTATTGAGGTTTAATTAATTGTATTATTACAAAAGATATTTTTTCTAGTTAGTTCAAATATAGGCATCCACTTCTATCTCAAGATACTGTTTCAAAGACCATAAAATGTTCACTTACACGTGACTGTATGGATTTATGTGCTATGTTCCTTGTGGTGCAAGAAGCTTGGAGGATATGTGACTGTAGATTAAGCTTATTTTAGTTTTTAAAAAAATATATATTTTGCTGTTATTTTCTTAACTGTTTCAGCTCAAACACATGTGACACTTGGCCAACAGACAATGTTACTGAAATGTGGCTTAGTAGCACGTTTATTTGCTCTAGATACAGTAAATTTAATTAACCTGTTAACAAACCTGTCATTGTTTGGGAGGGGTTGGTTGCATATAAGCTAACTTAGACTGAAGAAGTTTCCTTTTATGTCAGATGTAATAAAAAAAATGGACTTTGTGTTTACTACTTATTGTTTAGTTTAAAATGTTGACTGACCTGCAGCAGCCAAAAACTATAAAATCCTATGACTCTAAGCAATAGGTAACCAACAATAGGCACACAGTACAGGATGTGCTTGGACAAACTGCACTGTGTAGTAGAAGCTTTTTGAAAACATTTATAATGGTGCAGCTTTACCATGTGCAAGTGATTTAGCATGTGCCTCAGAGAATAGGGAGCCTTTCTAGTACATTCTGTTCAGATGGTCTTACCCAAAAAGAGCTGTTATAGATTCTCATTTGGTTCTGAGATTCTATCTTGAGTAAAATGCTGCGGTTTAAAACCATTGCAATCTTATTTCAGATTTAAACAAGGATATAATTGAGCTTGCACGCTCACACTTTTTTTTTCTTTTTTTCTGCTAGACTGCCCTGACAGACTCAGAGCATCGCTGATTAAAGAGAAGTGTTGCTTTCAGGTTTTAAAATCTTAACCTTATTTTCTATTTATTCATGTTTCTATACTCTAAGGAAAAAAAGCCCTGCCTTTAGATATTTTTATTCTGTTCTTTCCCTCAGTCGAACAAACCTCATATGCTGAGACAGATCAGGACAGATGGTTGGAGGACTGCTGTTTTTATATATTTATTCCATTGCTCACAGCAGTGACACAAAAGGGGGTGAACATTTGGGTGTTGGAGAGGTCATCACAACAACTTGTGTGTCTGTCAAAAACTGATTGGCAGTAGATTGGTGTAGGCTACCCCCCCTCTCTCCACACACACACACACACACGCACTGTCACTCAGGCCCTGGCAGCACAAGCTGCAAGGGGCATCTGTGACTAAGTACCAGGGTGGGCCGTCTGCCTGTCACCGCCAGACAACACTCGATCTGAGGATCTGTGAGGGTAAATAAAACACTGACATGCACACACACACTTGGAAAGCCTGATATCATTCATCGAGACAAGGGAGCACTGGCATGTATAGAGCTTGAGGAGTCACGTGACAATCCTGCCCAGATCTGGGCGGAGCGAAGCTGTGCCGCCCATGATTCTTGTCTTTACAATTTGTTATTACACGTTTAAGAAAACATTTGTGAGCTTTCAATAAACTCATGTATAATTTAAAATGGTTTCAAGCATTTATTTATAAGATAGTAAACAGTAATGAGGGTGTGTCTGATTTGTGAAAGACCAAAATAAGTAGTCGGAGTCAGTCAAATATATCAGTGGTGTGGAACTTCAGAGTAAATGATGAATGTAACGTTAGCTTTCAACAAATACATGTCATGTTAGCTTTAGTGGTATTCTAGGCAATAACAACACTTTTGCATACATTTGTCAAAGCACAGCAAACAACGACAATCTTGTCCAGGGTCGCAGTATCTGGTTCATTAACACAGCAAAGAGTAGATTAACAGGCATAGTTGACTGAAATATTTTGTACTTGTTCCTGCAAACGCCAATGACACGTTCTACATGGATTCTAAGGTGAGCAATGGCTCTTGTCTGCTCAACATCCTTTGCTTCCAGCTGTGCACGGTCATTTGTGAAGGAAGGGATATTCAGAGTGATACACATCATATTAATTGATTCCTCCATATTAGAAGCCCTATCCGCAAGGACGATGTCATTGGGGAGTAGTTTTTGAAGGATACCACAATTTTCAATGATCAGTACCTCGCCTACCAGCCCCTTTTAAAATTGAAGGAAATTACACCTTGCGGCGTTATGTCTATCTGGTATTTACAGGTGTAGTTATGGAGGGCCACACCTGCCATAATCAGAAATAAGAGAATAAATGACAAATAAATAAGTATGTGCCATATATAGTCATGTTTGAGAGAAAGTCTAAGATCTGGCCAGCATGCTTGTGGGTCTTTGAGTAAACACTTCAAAACAATCAATAATGACAGCCACATCTTTTTCCTTCGGATTGCAGCTATCCAAGCTATTCAGCGCCTCCTTGTCACTTCAGCAACATACTCTCCTTGATTTATTTTCACACCGAGGATGCTGAAAAACCGTAGTGCGTTCCTTTTTTAAATCTTGTGATTGTGCGAAGAGCTGGCACAGTCCTTTACACAACAGTGTAACCCAGGCAACTCGACTCAGTCACGACCAAGGTAGCTCTCAGCTTAAAGACAGCGTACAAGAAAGATGGTTGAATGATGGCTCGGCAGGGCGGGGCGATACGTTGTGACGAAAACTCCATCAGTCTCTATTCGAGGGGGGGGTGGGGGGGACAAAACATTCTCTCTTTGCATATACTCCGACCAGAACGTTCGGGGGGTTAGATGACACAGATGCTAATCTACATTATTCACACCTACACAAAAACTGGGCCTAAGGGCACTCTGAGGATAAAATAAGTAACCAAACGTGGGTGTAAGAGTGAAAGCTCGAGGTATATTTGCCAAGTCATTAGGCCATTAATGAGTGGCCTTTAAGCCATTTGATCATGCAGAATAAGAGGAGGGATTATCATCTTGGCTACACTGAAAGCAATTTCAAACTTGCGTAGCCTTTTTTTTTTTTCAAACTTCAATCGTGATTACAGTCTGGGGGGGAATGATAGTAATCAGAGGCTTGTGTAAGATGGAGGAAGTCTGTGTGAAGCTTGCAGGCTTTCCTCCCATTTTCACCCAGAATTGCTACTCTCTCATGGAGTTTTCTAAGCCTGTGGACAGGATGATTACCACCATGGTATAAAGTAAGGGGAAGCCTCCATCTTGCAGAATTAAAACACTTCTAAAGGGGCAGAAAGGTCACAAACCCCTGAGACATCACCCTTCGTTCATCCAGACCTCTCATCACCTGATCTGAATTGACCCTGTGATCCTAACCCTTAAACTGTCCAGTGTAGAGGGCATAATCTACACTCATATTTTGCAGTGAGCATAACATAGTATGTCATAATATGCTCTCTGTAAACCCAGAGCCTTGAACACCAATCTGAGGTCTTCACTGAGGGTTAATGCAAAGACGTCTTCACCTCTTTCTAAGTATTTATAACTAATCCTGAATCAACATCATCAGTGTCTACTTTAACAGCCTCACTGCTACAGTGGTTATCCGATGAAATTGCTTCCTAAGCTCATTGGTTTGATCAAAGACAAAGATCTTTGAGAACTTTGGCCTGCTTCTGCTGTCCGGTATGAGTGCTGAGTGTCATGTGGTATAACAGGCTGTACATGTTTAAATGTTTTGCTTCAGTTCCTTTGAACAGGATTTTGCTGCTATAAATGTGCTATTCACTGTTTCACTGGAACTTTCCACCAACAAGACACCTTTGTTCAGAAGAAGGATTTTATGAATGTTTTCTGATATATATATATATATATATATATATATATATATATATATATACATATATACATA
>JAOXYM010000024.1:14127077-14157520 GCA_028567055.1 Leptatherina wallacei | reverse complement strand
TGTTTTCCGCCACCTGCGTTCAGCTTTTCGACATTCTCGTTTTTCAGCTCTTACCAGCGTGGCATTTTTCCATGGAGATCTCTTTTTGGCAGTGATCACTTTCACCTTGACTGGAGCAATTACATCAATAATGCTTCTAATTTTACCATTGAAATGATCCACAAGCTCATTTACTGAAGGCCAGGAGAGAGGGGTGGGGGGGTGGGGGCTTGTATAAACATTTCACTGGCATTTTCACCCATGTACCGTTTTGTGACAACCTCTGTTTGGACATTTTTCTTAACAGTAACAGCACTCTCAAAGAAAACACAGGAATGGTCAGACAGAGCAATGTCCATCACCGTAACTTTGGAGATATTCAGATCTTTGGAGATATTCAGATCTTTAGAGATAATGAGGTCCAAACAATGTCCTCTGTTGTGGGTTTTTTCATATACATGTTGGATCAGACCAAAATTATCGAGAGCAGAATATGACTATGGAGTACACCTGTTCAGAGTTAGGAATCTGCACACTGAGGAAGAGCAGCTGCCTAAAACATCCACCCAATTCATGCATAAACTATTTTAAAAGAATTCTGTTCCCATGAAAAGATCCAAACCTGGAATGATCAAAATCCTTCTATCAACCCAAAGCCTTATATAATTCATCCTCAGTTTTTGCCACAAATAACTGTGTCACTTTCCTTCACTACAGTCATCATGGACTCCAGTTGATGCAGACTAATGCAGTGGGAATTGAAGCAGATTTCAAGGCATCTTTTGTGATACAAATTCTTAAAAATGTAATGTCAGTCAAGTGTGACTTCTTTAAAAAGTTAAACTTTAACTACTGGTCATGGATTCACTTCCCCCCAGAGTTAACTGCTCTGAACGCCTCACTGAACGCATGGGCTGAAATGATATGTGGGCAGAGCTACATAAGAATGCTGTTCCTGAAATCATTTTCTCACTTCAGAGTATATTTTCTCATTAATGTTTCATTTTCAAATGTACAAATTTAGGAAATTCCAGAAAAAAATTAACGAGTTGTGTTTCACATTATTGAAAATCATGTGTGATTCTCCTGGTTGCATCTAAATGCGTTGATCATATCTAAAGAAAAAGCTGATTTAGTGCATCAGTGTTAGTAAAATAATGAGAGAAGGATTCTCCTCACTGACTGCTTAGCCTTTAGGAAATTGGTATGTATCTGAAGAAGCATGAAAGTTAATCATAAAGTGGTCCACTTGTGTCCATGAGCAACCATCTCTTATTGATTGTGACTTACCATATCTCATTTATAATTCTCCTTGTTTATCCGTTTATTAAACATCTTCTCAGATTTTCTTACAGAATGGCGACAGAGAATGGTCTTATTATTTTTTCCATGTTACTTTACCGTCCACCGGGTGCAGATTAGGCCTGTGGCAAATGAGGGGAAAGTAGGCTGAGCAGGAATCATCTTTTCAGCTAGAGAAAGTTTTTAGACAATCCTTAATGTGATTATCTAGCTTTTTGCTCCATGGTTGAATATCCCACTAAATTCTTTTTTCCCATCCCTCCAGGTCAGGAGCGATTTGGGAACATGACGCGGGTGTACTACAAAGAGGCTGTTGGGGCATTTGTTGTGTTTGATGTGACAAGAGGTGCCACGTTTGAAGCTGTGTCTAAGTGGAAACACGACCTGGACAGTAAGGTGAAGTTGGCTAATGGCAACCCCATCCCCTCTGTGCTGCTTGCCAATAAATGTGACCAGAAGAAAGAAACCTCCAACAACACAGCCCTAATGGACAATTTCTGCAAAGAGACCGGCTTCTTGGGCTGGTTTGAAACTTCTGCTAAGGTGAGTATTTGGAACTTATACAGATATAGAATACATAATGTGGAAAATTGTAATATTATTTGAAAATTGTTATACTTTTTAAGATTATTTTGAGCAAGAAAGCTTCAACAGGGGTTAGAGTACAGGGGTGGAATATTATGGTGTGGGGTTGCTTCAGCGACTCAAGGAAGGGAAATGTTTTGTTGCTTGTATGTCTCCGGTCTGGGTTTATAAAGCACTCGGTTCTGGAAAGTCTTTTTACAGTGTGTTTGACTTGTTCACAAAAATTTGTATACTGCATCTCTGATTCTGTATTTTTGCACTTAATATACTGAGTACGCAGGGCTTTTTCTTTTTCATATGTATACCAGGTCCATTGTGTCTTGTCTAAAGACAAGTTAATACCTGTTGGGACTGAGATTGACTTTCAATCTTCTGATTGAAGGACAACCAACCTACCATTTAAGCCATTCCATCCTTGTGAAGGGTTGTAGAATAAGCAAGTCGGGGCCCAAAATTGGATCTGAGTTAAGTTTGCTCAAAGAACTTGAAGCAAATATTATTTCTAAGAAAACCCTTAAAAATTTTGTAATTTGAAGGATTTTTTTTTTAGGGAAAAGTGGCCAAAGACTGTAGTATTTAGAAAAACACCCACAGGAAGTAGATCTGAAAAGCCAATCTTACTTTTAGTGTCTGCACTTTTATCTGTAAACACTTTTTTTTTAAGAAGATGGAATAATTTATTGTACGCTTATGTAAAAAAAATAAAGTTTTAGGGATTTATTTACTTTTTGAATGACACATTCTATTTTTACTTGCATTACACACTACATCTGTTAAACAGGCGTGTCTTTGATATATTTGATATCTATGTTTTTGTTTTAGTGTTTCTGCACTTTAAACCAGGCAACATCAGTATGAATTTTCCTATGTTGGCTTGGAATGATGGTGGAATTTTTTTTTATATGCTCAGGCTAAAAATGGTTTCCTTTAAAGTACCCTGTGTCATCTTCAGACGTGATTAGTGCTGGACACAAATCTTATTTTACACATGAATGTGACTTGTGTTTGCTACAAATCAGATGTGGTAAGAGCTTTATAAATGCCCACTTAGCCAACTAAAAATAAAAAGGAGTCTTTGGACATGTTACTGTTTTCTGAATGGCTTATTCACTTCCCTTGGCCAACAGGAAATCCCAGCCTCTTCTGAATGATGCAATCCCACTGTGGTTATTGTGAAATTGTCAGATGTTGTAAAGGTTTTGTTAAAGTTTTTCAGTAGTTAGTTTCTGATCCAAAATTGCTAAGTGTGGGGATTTGTAGAGAATCAACTGACAATATGAACAAAGTGGAAATTAAGGCAAATACTCCAATATGCATTCATGTCAAGCATTATCAAATACAGATATTATCTTAAAATTGTACAAATGATGCAGTTTGTGTTTTGCTATTATGCAATTTATGATAAAAAATTAGTAAATTATCTTTTTAGCAGCTGAGTTCATAATGTATCACGTGACATTGATTTATGAGGATTAGAGGATAATGCAATGGGGGATTTTTTTTCTTTTTTCCAAATATTTCCTAAGTTTTGTGTTGCCTTTTCATAATGTTTTATTCTGGGCTTTTTCTTGTAAGTGGAATTTGTTGCCTCTCACTCCTGCAACATTTTAGTGTGGTTATTGATTTATACAAACTAGTGGATGTAAACAACAAAAAACATGTTACAGGCTCATCTTGAAATAGATGTTGTCTGATTAAATTAACTTATACATAGTCCCTGCAGTTATTCTATAAAATACAGTAAGTCTGGAATGACCTAAAGCCTAAATCTTGTAATGTTGGAGTATGAATATTGATACGTCAGCTAATCATCTAGCTGATGGATACTATGAATGAAATCTAGAGTTACTTTGTGGAGATTGTAGAACCTCATAGACGTGCAATCATTAGTGCAACACTCTACCAATCAAGCTTTTTAATAGAGCGTCCAGACAGAAGCCATCTCTCATAAAAATCCATATGACTGCCAGCTGGGAACTTGCCAAAGGCACCTGCTTGACTTTTAGACTATGAGAAGCAAAATCCTCTGATCTAATAAAATACAGATTGCACTAGTTGGGCATAATTCCAACTGTGTCTGTTTTGGAAAGCAGAAATAGCTCATTTGTAGCATACATTTATGACGGGATAATGGCAGATTCAAGCTGTTGGGTTGTTTTTTTCTGACAGGGAGGGCAAAGGGTCTCAGGAAAAGAAATTACCTATATTTTACTACATTATGGGACAAATAATGTAGTAAAATATAGGTAATTTCTGAACAAATATCTTTCTCAGAAGAACTCAATTCAATTCAGCTTTATTTGTATAGTGCCAATTCACGACAATGTCATCTCAGGGCACTTCACAGACAATCAGTTTGAGCCAATCTGATCGTCATACATTGATTCATACAAGCCAATTAATAACAAATAGCCTAGCTAAGGAAACCAACAGACTGCATCAAATCTCAGGCTCAAAGAAAGTTTATATTTGAACAACAACAACAAAAACCTACCACAGTAGTGTCTTCATAACAAATCAGTCAAGCCCTGAATTAGTCCCAGCTAGAGTCTGGAACCTGGTAACAAACCTGTAGAGAGACCTGAAGGTGGCTGTGTGCACTCAGGCTCCCCGTGTAGTCTGGCCGATCTTGGCCACATTATGACCACTAATTAAGAGTACCTCCCTCTTTTTCCACCAAATCACCCCTGACTTATCAGGGAAGCAAAACGAAGGGAGTAGGACAAGCTCTTCATAAAGGACTATACAGTCTGACATGCTGAGATCTCGTGGCACTAACATTGCCAGAGCTCTGAAAGCCCAAGATGTGTGATGGGGCCTCCATAGATCAGACTATGGAGTTTCAGAATTTGTGGATCAAATCAACACCTTGAAGTCAATGTGTTCCTAAAATGATTCTTGAACCATTTTTATATTGCAGTCGGGTGGATTATCTTACTGGGAGCAGCCATGGCCATTAGGGAATGGAGGGAATCACATTCCCACAGAGTTTTACCCGATCACCAATTGGGTTCAGGTGGTGGCTACTTGTCAAAATAATATCTAAATGAATGCCAAGGCCCAAGGTTCCCCAACCAAACATTACCTAAAGCATCATATCCTATTGCATGCTGGTATCGTCCCCTGGTAAGCAGTTCACATAAAACCAGCCATCAACATGAAGTCAAACAAACAAAACATGACGCATCAGACCAGACCTCCTTCTGTTGCTCTGTGGTTTAGTTCTGAGGCTCACTTCTCCATTTTGGTTGGATCAGGTCAGCATGGGCACTCTGACCAGTTTGTGGCTGTGTTACACAACCAAGCTTTTAACAATTGTTTGAAATCAATGTTTTCAATGTTCAGTAATTTGATCTTTTGGATCAGACAACTTGAGCCAGTCTTGACTTTCAGTCGATTCACTTGTCAATATTTTCAGTCACTTTTAATCCATTTGTTGTCTATTTTATGCAATCATTTATTTGAAAACTTGTCACATAAGCATATCAAAATGTTCATGATCTGAATGGTAAGAATCCAGGAAATGTCTACAACCATATATTCACTATTAATGTTTTCTCATCACGTGTTTTTTTTTCTTGCTGAGGCCTTTCTGGGAAATTCTGAGTCCACAAACCAGCAAAAGTTATTCTATAAGCATCTATTGTTACACTTCAATGTTAAGGAATGCTGTTATGTGTTTAAAATGAGTTGACTTTATTATCTAATTCTGAAAAACTCTGGGTCCTGGAGCTGTGTCATGTGAAGTGTGTGGGTGTGTGTGATGAGCGCAAAGCCATTTCCTGTCTGTGAGTGCAATAAAGTGCTGCTATGTGTGCCTGTCATGCTAGTGTGGAACTCAGCCCACAACAACCTGTGTTGGGAATTCTCTCAAGGAGTACCAAACGTATTTTCTGTTTCAGACCACAAGGCATGTTGTTACCTGAAGCCATAAAAGAGAGTGATGAACAACCATCTTTGAACATACACTGTGTTCGTTGCAGTTATTTAGATTAGATGATGCTTTTGATATAGGGGTCTGACAAAATAAGTGAAATATTTAGTTAATAGCTAAATGTATTAGAGGAATTTTAATCCAGTCTCAAGCTTTAAACTATACTAAAAATGGTAAGACCTGGAAATTGTGGTGACCACAGCTATGCTATTCTCTAAGAATGGGAGTTCATGTTTCTATAGATTGACGTGTAGGGGTGGGGGGAGTGTAAATGTGCTTTGTGTGTTTGTGTGTGAGAGTGTGGGAAAGAGACTATAATGAGGTGTATGTTTTAAATGTCTGTTACATACTGGTGTGTGAAGGCTTTAATTTTTCTTAAAAATATGCATAAATAGTTTTTACTATGTAAATCACTTTGTGTTGCTTCTGCATGAAAAGCACTTTATAAATAAATTTGAATTCTTTGTCTCACTTTTTTAACTATTTTGCCAGTTTAAAAAGTTAATTATCAGCTGGGAAGATGCCACTATCGGTAAAACAATTGGCCATCCAAGCCATATAAAGTAAACCTAATACCCTCCATTACTTATTGCAGGACTAGACAATTTCTAAATCTATAGCCGTCCAAATGGACACAGAACCACCTTTTATATTTCACGGTTGGGATCAAGTACTGTAAATGAGATGTCCTCCACACACAAGTTTGTCCTGAAGAAGGAAAAAGTGTGAAGGATGGTTTGTTGGAGATAACATTCTTCAACTGGCCATAGTCCAGCTGTTTTGGTCTTTGCACCATATTATGCGTTGTTCCCCATTGATGGAGGGGGGAGGGGAATAACAGTCTTTCTGGGGTATCTATCTGTATTTAGCTTGATTGTGTTGGTTGATACCTGGATGGCAAGATGTTGGTTTAGCTTTGCTATCACTTGTTGCTGTAGTTATAAGATTTCTTTACACAATTCTTACTAACTTTCCTTCGGTCTTCAGTTGCACTTCCAAAGTTACTTCTTCTTTTTTCTTTTAGACAAAAATGACTTGGGCAGCCTTTTTCTACTTTTTGTTATTGAGGCTTTAACTGTTTGTGCTCCAACAATTTGGCCTGTTTGGAAGTCAGAAAGGTCTCGCTTTTTGAAATATAGTGATGCATGGTGCATGTTGCTCTCTTCTGCTTAACCATGCTGCCTTTCCAGTGCATGCAGTGCGACATAAAGTGGACAGAATATAAAATTTCAATTTTGACCGTGACTTAAGTTATTGATGTAATTCAGTGGAGGAAACTGAGAATAATTCCGCATGGCTTTTTGTGGCTACATTTTTGAAAGTAGCAGTCTTTTTTTCTTTTTTTTGTTCTTACTTATGGTTACATGTTTGAAAAAAATAGCACTGTATATATGAAGTAGATATAGCTATACCGTGAAGTCACTACTTGGCTGTGGACTATCAATATGCAACCTTAAGTTAAACATTGGAGCAATTCAAATAACAAACTCTTAGCTTTTTAAAAATGGACACTTTTTTGCCTGCAGATGCCTATTAGGGTGAATGCAAGTTAAAGGTACTTTTGCCTTTGATTCAGTTCTCTGACTGAATATATTTGCATCTTTCATATAGTTTGTGGGTCTTGCTGGGTCGGTGCCTGTATCTAAAGTAACTAATAAGCTGGTTTTATCATTTGTATAAGGTGGACTTCAGAGGCAGCTCAGAAAAGAAGTAGTGAAACTGTTAGGTAAAATTTTTTTCTTATCACCTCTGACACCCCCTTATCATAACTGTTTTAATGTTTTTATAGGACAACATCAACGTGGACGAGGCGGCACGTTTCCTGGTAGAGAATATCTTGGCTAACGACAAAGGTTTGCCATATGAGGAGAGCAATGGAGACCGGATCAGACTGGACCAGGAGACTGTGGCTGCTGAGAGCAAGTCAGGCTGTTGCTAACATTCAATCCATTCATATTAGCCATCAACCTCCCTTTGGCCGGGTCCAGTGAGTTCACCCAGCCTGTGGCTCCAGTTCTCTGTTGCACCCTCAAAGAGGAACATGCCTTTTTTTTCTTTTTTTTTTTTAAATTCTCTTTATTTTGGGTCTTCAAAGCTCCAGGAACTTCTCTCTGCACTGATGCCCATCTGTCCTGAGAATGCAAGCTCCTCATTACCCCATTTCATTTTCACTGTGCTGTTTCAGGACCTTTTTTGATGTGTATGTTCCACAATAAATCCTTACTGTACGTAATCCTGCGCTTCTCTCTATTGCTCTTACAACATTTTAAGTTCTGGACAATACCACACATGAGAGGTGCAAACCAAGCAGAAAGTTGAGAAATGCAAGTTCACAAACATTTCTGTCATCCAACTGTTATTTGTAAAACAAAACATTTTAATGTGTTTCTTAAGCTTGTCTTTAGTTAACATAAATGGACATTATAACATCCTTTAAACATTAAATTCACATCATGCCCATACCATTTGTCCTTAACTGTTCTCGTGTTAGATTACTGTTAGTAAATGGGCATCACAGTCGAACGTTATCAAAATGTTATGATTTCTGTAATTGCTTAATAAATATACCCCCCCCCCTTCGTCTGAATTAATGTGCCATAACACTGTTTATTCTTATTTTAATATGGGGATGGATCATATGTTTCATTCTTCTTACAAACACTTCAAGGATTACAGTTTATAAGGACTCTATTTCAGTTTAAAAAAAGAAAAGAAAAAAACTTAGATAGTTCTGAATGAGACACGGACAAACCTTTTTTTTGCTGTGTTTCCACTGTTTTGATTGTGTAAATCTACAATATTTACTTTGGAAATGTTTTGCATCATGCATTGTATAACTGGTGTGGTATAACGGGATCAGAGGACTACATGCTTTTGTACATTGGGATGGTAATCTGTTAAAGTGTTGATAAAATGCAAAGGATGTTTTAAACATGTTTACATGTGAAAATACTTTAAATCTTCAAGACCAAAATAGAATAAACATTTTAACAGATTTCTCTTGTTTACCTGTGATTACACTGTCTCTTCAGTTATGTCTAACTGATTAAATGTTTGCCTTTTATTTATTCCACCAAACATTTCTCCATGTTCATTTACAATCCATTTACTTATAATAATGCTGATAGATTTAGCTGAACACTAATTGAGGTTTGCACAGTAGATTTAGTTTTCTCGCCTGGATTTTACGGTTCATTGGCAAGCAATGTACTATTTCACTATTTATTTATTTATTTACAGATTTATATTCCTGGCACTTATACAGGAGATATTAAGCTGAGTTGGTATTTTTCTTATTAATGAAATTTTTATCTGCATACTTCACGAACAGTAATGCCTGGCTTAAGATATTGGGATTTGGATTTTAAAAGTTCAAATTGCTTAGCCTCTGCAGAACTCAAAAGTTAAAGCAGAAATGTGCTTTATGTGTGATAGATGTTTAAAACTTCAGATGAAAACTAGCCATTTGGCTAACTGGTACATTTACAATGCCCCTGTCAAATAAACCAAAAAACAAACAAAACACTGTCTTAGGGTGTTTTAGATTTACCTTGAAGCTGCCATTTAAACACAAAAGGCTATAGATGAAGCTTAAGGATACAACAAACTACAAACTCCTGTTATGTGACTCCACAGCAAATATTTTGGTAATCATCAGGAGTGGTGTTAAAAAGAAGGGGAGGGATAATGTGTTGTCAATTTAAAAATAAGGCAATTATATTTAATCAACTCTACTATACATCAAAAGTAACTGTAGGTAAAAGATAAATAGGGGGGCAGACATCTTCTCATCTTTCATTACAGTAGCAGGTGAGACGCCAGCCCCAGCCGTTGTTAATGATTGGTTGCATGGCAACGAGTAAACTTCCACGTGCAGGCACAGGAGTAGCCTTGCCCTTTTTTTCTTTTCTTCGTTGTCTATTAGTTTTTTCTCAAAACATATAAAATGCCCAAGCCAAAGAAAAAACAAAAGTCGCCTTCCGGCAAATCTTCATCTGACCGGCAGACAGAGTAAGTTTGATTTAGTGTTAGCAATTAGCGTTAATTACAGACAGCCGGATTAGCTTTACTATTAGCTACATATTATTAGAACGGGATACCAAAAGTCAGCTAGCCGTTTATATATAAGAGGCGTGCCCGTTCCTTATATTTACTATGTGTTCAAAAGAGTTTGTACTGCTTACGATATTACGAGGGTTTGATCTAGAAACAACCCATGGTATTGATGCAGATCACAAGTAAATAGACCTAAACCGGCCTTCAACGGCTCTTATGGTCTTTTTTTCCCCCAGAGCAGCCTCCCTGGTTGCCACCTCCTCTGACAGCATAGGAAGTATGTTGAAATCCAGATTTTCCCTTTGGCCTGAGTGGAGTGATGCCGAAATCAATCAAGAGATATGGGACTCAAGGAAAGGACCCCAAAACAGGAAACCCAAACCTGTAAATATGGAAGGGAAAATATATTAAATAAGAAAATTATTTACCATCAGCAATGTGAAAGCAATAACGTCCTATGAAAAGTATTAAAACATGTGTTGTTTGCTGCAGGCCCACTTAATAAGATAAATTCCAGTATTATGAAAAATGATTAATTGTTTCTTGTTATTTCCCATTCACTTTGCCTGTGCTCAAAGCGATTTTTTGAAGATCCGGAGGGAAACCTTTCCCTTCCTCCAACCTTGAAGGTGCATTCTTGGCAGCGCCCCGCAGAGTTTATTATTGACAAGGTAACCTTTAACCCTCTACTGAAATAAGGTGGTTCTCAATTAATGAAACGTGGCAAATTTCTATCTACCCTTTTATTAACTACTCTGCCACAACAGTAAATCCACTGACATATCACGTTGAAAATAACATTATCTTGTTACAACATAATGTCCTGTGATGGACTAGGGACCTGTCCAGGGACCTGTCCAGGGTGTACTGCCTCTTGCGTACTAATTGCTGGAACAGGCTCCGGCTTCCCCGCAACCCTGAAGTAGAATAAGCGGTATAGAAAATAAATTAACACAATGTTATATGGGGAAAGTTTTTTATTCAAGTGGATCAGTCATGTGCCACCTGTCTAAATTGCTCCAGACAAGTCATGTGCCCCCATGGCAAAGGTAATACAGTGTTGGAGGGGGGATCATCTTGTTTCCTCACATTTCTTGTTCATTCTATCAAGTACTAACTCCTGTGTGTATCAGGTGACTTAAACAGACAGAATAGAAAACACTGAATGCACAAAAGCACTATTTTTGGCAGTAAAATGCCCTAACTATTGATGTAAAAACTTAAGTGCTCAAGAAAACCACTGAAAATGGCTAGATATCAGCTCTTAAGTTAAACTCTTATGAGCTATTTTTGCTGTTACCATTAGGTTTGTCCAAAAATGTATATCTTTAGTTGTACCAGGCATTTAAAATGAACAAGGGTGGTCTAATATTTTTTTTCTGCAACAGTATGTGATGGCCAAAGTCCACCGTACCCGTATAAAAGACAATCAGCAAAATACACGAATCATGTGGGCTTACATACATTATTTATTGAAGATTAAATGTTTTAATGTCAGTGGACATTAAGTTAATTACAAATTAGTTATTTTTTTCTTTGAATCACTTGTTTTCAGTAAATTAACATGTAAACATCAGCTAGTTTTTTTTCTTTTTTAGGAGCGGCCATTTTCTTCTGGGGACTGCACCTGCTTTTTTTGCTTTTTGTGGTCAATCTTGTTTTATCACTTTTCCACTAAAAGATGAATTCACTAAGATTTTTTTACCGTTATCCTAAAGTATATATTTTTTGAATTACATTGCAAAATGTACTTAAGGGGAATTAATCGTTTGTTGTCTCAAATGAAAATTAAGTCTACTTTTCTCATTGCAGTCTTGCGCAATTTCTAAAAATCTTACCGTTATTTTTAATTAGTCCTTCCCAGATCACATGGTACTTTACTCATGATGTCAAAAGTATTTCTTTAGTTCCACAGAGCATACGAGCAGGCTAATCTAAAAAGAAAGCAGCAATGCAGAGTGAGGCAGTGTCTCTTTTTTGAGAACTTCTCCCTTCAGCAGTATACAGCTATTTGCATTTCCGAAGGGAAAGTTTAAAGTTCTTCATAAGAGTTATTCGCAGTAGGAGAAAACAAAAGCTCTAAAAGCTCTCTTCTCTTGCAACCAATCTTTCTCAACATCATATGACTGATGAATTCATATTTAATTAGTAACATGGTAGAATCTATTAACTTGGTAGTCAGATCACAGACCCAGTCTTGGGAGTGTCATGAGTGTCATGACCTATGATCAATATTCTGAAGCTGGTTACCCACTTTGATTCTGTTGTGTGTTTGTACTACAATATTGTTGAACCTCCTGAATTAAGTCATTAATAGCAAGTTCCTTTCAGTGAACATGAAATTAGTTCAGAAAATCTTAATCCTTTCCATGAAAACTATGATTTGCTTTATTTTAGGATCCCACTGTTGTTGAAAACCAAATGACCTTTGACCTGGTCTCCCCCAATGATCACCTGATTTGTTGTGAGGTCAGTTTTTAAGAAAAGGTTTTGCCTTTGGATTTCAGTGATTTTTGTGAATGAATGATCAGATAATGAGGATTAAGTTAATAGATTCACAAGCCTCACAACACATTTTTCTGTCTTTTCCCCCCTCCATGTCTCTTCAAGCTTATGAGATCCATCATCAGTGAGATTTATGTTGTTTGGATGTCATGTAACTGCACATCCACACCACAAGATGGCTGGAGACCTTGGGAGCACATCTACTCACTGTGTAAGGTGGAGAAAGGTCACGTTCCACTCTACAACAGCTATGGGAAATATGTAGTCAGACTTTACTGGATGGTAAGCCTTTCACAAATGCGTAGATGCAACACACATTTTCCCATACTTATTAATCCACTGGAGACATTGTTGGCTCTCAGTTAAAGCAAGATTACAAATAAATGGTAGAAAATCCAAGAATTATGTCAGCGCTGGTCAGTGGTTCACTGTGCCTTTTAAAAAAAAAAAATGGATTAAACATATTAAGGGACACAGTTGGATGGCATAAGATTTTATTTCTTTGTTTTGCAGACCCTATGGTATTCATTAGATGAGAAGGGAATTGCTATGGATTGAGGGTTGTGTGGGGGGATAAGAGAGTCTTATCCTCCCAGAGCTCAAATCAATCAGTCTCACTGCTGTGCCAAAAGTGGTGGAGCTTCATACATTGCCTGATGAATAGATAAGCCTTAACACGAGTCAGCTGCTTCTCGAAACGCAAGGCTCAAGTTGGATATCTCTACTCAGCGTGACCCTAAGAGGAGGCACAACCCTTAAAGGGTGTTTTACATGACAGTGTCATTTATTATGATTACATGTAAGTTTAAGAATTTCACAGATATTGACTTCATGTTAAAGGTTTTTAATGCACAGGGATGCATCTTGAAACTCCTGTCCATTTTTGTGTGTTTTTAGGGAGAGAACTTTCTCCTACACAACAATTTGGGTCATCAATAGGGAAAAAAACAGAGCTAAAAGCGATAGCTTTATGTGATACTTTGTTACTTTACCAAACAAGCATGACACAGCTGTAGCCATTACTTCCGATGCCAGCCGTAGCATTCTAATCGATAGTTGCTGAGATGGGATTAAGCACCCTGCTTCTTCTCCTCCATTCCAGTTTCCTTGCACAGTTTTTTACTGTTAGGTTACTTCTTTCTCTCATTTGTTCCTTTATTTCTCACTACCATTTCTTTTTTCCGTTTTCAATTTTTTCTTTTCACCTTCTGTTGTATAAAATCCAACAACATTTCTGCCTATGCTCTTGTACTGTATTTGACCTCATCATGCATACATCAAACTCCTCTGAGGGGAGAAAAGCTTTGAAAAGAAAATGCATTGGGTAAAATGATTAATAAACCTCACCTGTTTCCTGAAAAATTGGAATCTGAGTTGCTTAAAATACATAATAGTTTATGATAATAGTTAGTATCTAACCATGTACTTTCCCGTTTAGGTTTACTTTTGTTGCTCTGGTATGACTACAACTGGGAGATTAACACAAATATAATATATTATTTTTTGGACCTAATCTTTGTGGCACATTTTCAGTCTGCACTCCTACTTTTCCAGGGTTCTTGGAGAAATATAACCATTGATGATTCCATGCCGTTTGATGAGGAGAATAACCTGCTTCTTCCTGCCTCTTCTTGTCAGTCAGAGCTCTGGCCAATGCTGTTGGCTAAAGCTCTAATCAAAGTGGCCTGTACAAAGTAAGCTACTAAACATTCCAACCAAAACTCCGTAAACACCTTGCCATTTCTCCATTGAAATCTGTTGTAGTCCTGATCTAAGACTGCTGTAGAACATTACCAACACCATTTCAAGTAGAATTTAATGAGATGGTTAAAAGAAATATATATGTATAAGTATGTAATCCTTTGTTGTAACTATTCAGACATAAAGCAATGTACGGGTTGTACTGGATTTAAATGAATACATAGTTACTCATCATTAATATACAATATCACATTTGAATCTAGAAAAATTAAACCTATATCGCTTTATTTTAGATTTTAATAAAGATCCCATAACTCTCCCCAAGCTAATTTATTGTATACATATTTAGAATAAATGCTATTTAATAGTTGCTGAAAGGGAAAAAAAAACTGAGAAAATGTAATCCATCTGTGGAATCTAGGCCAACAAGTTCAAGTTTACAGATGCACAAGAACTCACATAGGGTATTACTGGTTTACTTAGAGAAACCGCCACTTTACCGAAACGCTGCTCTGGGCTGTATTTGATTTGATTACAACTAGACAAAATTGATGGCTGTGATGGGCATCAGTGTTTTTAAAGGTAGCTGTTCAAGTATCCATGGAAGGTATTGATATAAATGTTTCATTGTGGTCAGAAAACAAAGCAGCCTTCCTCCTAGTGAATAATTTGTACGTCATTACAAATTCTTCATAATGAATTAGGACCAAACTTTTAGGGTTTCCTTAATCCTAAGTAGCAGTTTGTATTGTGATAATGGACTCTTACATTACCAATCAAGTTTCATTGATCTTACTCACTTGGCTGCAGCTCGGATATCTGCACTGAACTGGTTTGCTAAAGGATCCCAAGAGGATCATCAATTACTGTTGCTGTAAGCATTTGTTTGAGGTTTGAAGGATATTAATATGGACCCTGACACATCATGCCTTTAAGAAAAATTCCAAATTTCAAAACTGACTCTACCATAGGTCACAAGATTAGTTTGTATTCTTGGCATTCTTTTAAACAAGAAAAATAACAAAGGAAGCCATGGCAATGCCACATGGTATTGCTGATGGTGCAACATTGTCCTAAGGTTTTTTTGTTAATTAATTTCATAGAATTGGTTGCTTTTTCAGTATCGTTTTCTTGTCCTCACCACAGATTTTCTTAAAAAGCAGTATACATGTAGGCTAATTACTTAAGATATTCCTTTTAATGTCATTCCTAACCAAAACTGCACACACAAAGGCCTTCTACAAGTATAACCCCTTTAACATGATGAATATACACATTTTCAAATCTCGAAACCATGACTTTGCAAACTCTACTTGAAAATGGTGCCAATGGACAATTGTCTTTGCTTGTATTGTCTAAAACAGTTTCCATATGTTTCTTTCTCAGTGCAGTGACTGAAGTTGGCAGGGAGATGGGTGAGTTCACCTTTATCCACATCCTCACTGGCTGGATCCCAGAAATCATTCCGATTAAGTAAGGCTCTGTCTATATTGACTTCATCACATGTACACACTCTGTGTTCTTCTAAATTGTGTCATCATCAGTGTTGTCAGTATCATCTCCTTTTGCTTTTCACTTTTGAAAATCACAGGGTAATGAATATGATCCTTTTTTTCAGACTATTTTTCAATCTCTTTGTTTATTACATTTGTTTTTAGTACCTTAATCTCAAGGGAAATTCTTTGTAAAAGTCTGATTCTGAAAGTAAACAATAAGAAACAGAAACTGTACTTCATAGTCTTGGAATAGTATACATAACCTGCTATCAAAGCTGTCTTTGTATATGTAATCAAAATGATAGATATGAGGGCTCAGATTAAATTTTTTTTGGACTGGAGAAGTTAATTTGAAAAAAATAAAGAGTGAATACATCTTTGTACAGTGACTAAAGTGTAAGGTGTTTCCTGGAATCAATCATATTGTCTTCCCCCCTGTTTCAGTTCAGGGAATCCAAGAAAAATCTGGGATCTCTTGCAAGACATCATTCCTGAATTTAAACACCAGGATGAGAATGTGCCTGTGACGAACCGTAAGGTTGCAGATACAGCTGCAGCCAGTGATTCAAGTAAAGGAAAGAATGAGAGTCCTCTACCAGAGCCAAATAACAGTGAGGGTCTATCCCCAGAAAGATAGCTATACGTGATGCATACTCACAAACATATTAGTAACATATTGCTTCCACATTAAATAAGTCACTGTAATCAATTATTCATTACTTTTATAATTTGTTTACACAGTCTGCTTTTGTTTATCATGTTAAAAGACATAACAACTAGCCATAGCTCTGCTGCTATTTTCTTGTTTCAAGCATCACTTCCTGCTTTCCTGAGTTAATGTATTATGGAGTGCAGAGAGGGTTAATGCATGTATGGTTGGCCATAAATAAACCAGCAGAGGGAGCAGTGGAAGGGTGAATTATTTGGTCCTCCCTCAGGGTAGAGGAGCCTCCCAAGTCAAATGTGGTTTTGTGGTGAAGGCAGGGTTGAAAATTGTCCTCAGAAATGAGTGTGTGGCTTTTAGTTGTTTCAGGTCAGGGTTGTGCCATATAGGTCTTTAGAAAGCTTTAGTGTGAACTCAGAGGATTTGAATTTGAACCAGAATTTATAGCATGCTAATTATCATGTTGAAAACTTAATGACATATGTAAAAAAATAAGCTGAATTTCCACTGCTTAAAATGAAAGGGGATGAGGCAAAAATGGTTTAGGTCAAGATGAAAATTTGAATTCTTTATATTGTATTCAAAATCACAAAATGTAATTTTTGGACTGTCACAGAATTTAAACTTCTTTCTCCATTTTGCTGTCACATTTTCTGTTTGCTTCAATTGACCTTCCTCTTACACTTATCTATAATCCCACTTGTATGCAACAAATCTAGTGTTGAATATTAACAGTATGGGATGATATGCACACTCAAGTGGTATTACTTAACAGAACGCTTTAGCTTTTGGGAAATGCTCTGCCTGATGCCTTCATACACGCAAAACTTCTCTGTCAGTGCCAAGGTTGCTCACTGTTTTATCCCATTGAAATACATAAATCACCATGTAGTGTGAGAACCACTTCTCTGTTCAATATTTAATGTGCAGTCTTTATATTAGCCTAGCAGTGCTCCCATATCCCTTCACCATGGACCGTCAAATTGATTTTTCATGTCTCCTGGCCCTTGTGCTCTTTCACAATATGCTTTAAGATGCACTGTTGGGGGTAACAGCCCTTACGTAGCCTAAGTAAGCCCCTTATTTATAGTTTAGGAAGCTAACATTCACGTTTTCACTTTGATTACAGCATTTTGTGGGTTTAAAAGTTCAGTTTGTCCTTTGAATTAACTCTTATGTAAGAGCTACAGTTATACAATGAGTTTAGTGCTGAAGTGCATGTGCATTTTTATTTTGTACATGGCATAGTTTACTTGTAATTAATGTGTGTTATTCTATTTTAGGTTTCTCAGGCACCCCTGAAACAGTGGTGTGTGCCAGCTTCTACCCTTTTCAACGACATAATCACCCTACTAGTAATGGCCAAATGGTAGGGTTTTTTCCCCTCTATTCTTCCTTACATGCCGATAGAAAGGAGAATCAAATATCTCAATCAAGTTTTTACTACCAAAACTAAGGCACTATGAGCTGGTGAATATTTAACATTGCTTGTCATCTGAAGGCATGTTCTATTTGGATGCTATGCCCCAACAGGCTTCACTTTTATTATTTACACCCATGCTAAACCTAATTGGAAGGCCATTTTGTGAGATTTTCTTCACTCCTCTGATCATGGACCAGAATCATCTTTTGAATTTTGACTCATAGAATGCTGTCACTTGCTGCTCTCAGCTGAGTAGGCTTCTGTGTGTATGATCATGTCTGTGTACTTCTGTCTATGTGATTGTGCAGGCAAATTCCTCAGAAATTCTGCGTCGATATGGCTTATCCTTGCTGTACAGCCATGTTGTCTTGCTGACTGGAACCCGAGCATGTCCTCTGCTGGCACCGCCTAAGCCTCCTCCTGTGCCCCAATGGAAACTCATCCGTCCACGCAGGAAGGTTGTGGTCTCTTCTGAACCTAAAAGTGAGTGAGAGACTTATGATGATGCAGCATATAAAAATAGTTGAAATCATGTTTGGAAATAAAACAGGTGATGAAGGGGGAGCCAGGGGGAGGATGCAGGGGAGGATATCTGACAAAAAGAAAAGTGCAAAAAATGAAAGCCAGTGAACAAGATTTGGAACCCGGAGTACAGAGGGTATGCAGAACAGATATATGAGGAGGCCAGTTTTCAAAACTTAAATATTTAAATTTTGAAAATAGCTGATGACTCAGGGATATCTGACATCGGCTGATCTCTGAAAAATGTAATGAAAAATCTGAGTCTAAAAAAATAATGTTGGCATGATGTTGAGAAGTTTTTCTCTTTTCGCAGAGTTCTCGCTGCCAAAACCGGATCAGTTCCTTGAGGTTACCAGCCCTTTTCTCTCCTACCCTTTCAAGAACAGCAATGGCTCTATTCCAGATCGGTGCGTATACTGAAAAAATTGAAATCTGAAAAAAGAATCAGATTTATCGTTTTTATTTCCTTCTGTTCCTCTATAATTTAAGACATTTTTTTTACTTTTTAATTGATAACTTTTGTGTTTTATATATATAGAGAAAGGAAAAGAAACTTGATTCTGTATTGGGATCAATCACAATCATAATCACAAAATTTCATTTCTTTGTCCTGCAACAAGCTTATTTGGTAATACCTAGATAATACTTTACAATTACCAAAGTAATAACCAGGTTATTTCCTGGTTGTAACACTGGGTACATGATGGTAAAAATAGACTAGAACTGATATTACAGGGTCATAAGGGGCCTGAAACCTACAGCAATCTGAGGGAAACTAATTTAAAGATGACCAGGCTACATTATTTGGTACTAGTATGGTAATATTGTAGAATTAATGTGGGAGCTGACTGAGAATAAAATGTTTACAAAGGTAAATATATAGTTAAGAAAAAATGTAATGTAGTGACGTAAATGAATCGATAACCTAATAATATAAAATGTAATCTAGTTATTACTTGGTTAATTACAGAACACTTCCCAGTTATTACTTCTATATTACCAACATGTTTTAATGTGGTTTGCTGCCCATTGTTTTTTCTTGCTAGATAGGTAACAGATAAAATTACAGATACAATTTGTTTAATAGTCAATGCTGCTGTTTTGTAATTTGATAGCTTGAATGTGATAATTAATTTGTCAATTAGACAATGCATTACATATTGTATGTGTGTCTTTGTGTTTCAGAAAGGCTAAGAGAAATGTGAAGCCTTCAGAGAAGCGTTACCACAAATCCCCTCTAGAGTCCATTACTGAGAAAGAGGAGACTGTGTGTCATGAAAGCCTTGAGCCTAATCTAGTTGAATGCACCACTAATTCACCAAACAACACTGGCAAAACAGAGGTACATCATTATTATTGCGTACTTCTACAAAATATAAACATATGGAATATAACATTTGAAAGATAGATGTTTTAAGTACTTGTAGCACTGATCCATTTCAAAGCTTTAAGGATCTGTGGGAGACTGAGTAATGCTATTTGTAAAACTGGAAAACAATTTCACCTCTGCAGTGGCAATCTCCTCTTGTTTTTATTTATCCCTATTGTTTCCTCTCTGTTTCCTCACACCTCTGTCTACCCTAAGAATATGCAGCTAAAGGCTGATGAGTGGAGCTCTGGTTGACAGAAAGGCTGTCATCCCCCAGTCTCAAAGTCACTTCTGTTGTCTCGCAGCCAGGCCACTACTGACCAGGGGCACATCTGCACTAAATAGAGAACTGACTTGGAAAGGAAAATAATGGGGGGTAGGGTTCAGAACAGCAGTGCTGTGGAAAGACAAACAGAAATGGACACTGAATCAAAGACAGCACGGAATCAGGGGATTGAAAAATGCAAAGAAACTAGGAGTTGAGCAAGAGGAGATGAACATAGAGCAGGAAATGGAAGGCGATAGGAAGAGAGAATCCCTAGTGTGTGGTGGTAGTGAACGGGGTGCGTGGGCTTCATACAAGGAGAGGTCGCATACTCTGCTGATGAAAAAAGCAGTGCAATTAGATGGTGAGCCATCAGTGTCTGTGTCTCCTGGGGGCTTCATTACACTTCAGTCCTAGCATACAGGGAAAAAAATAGAGTTCATATTAATCGCTCTCTTGTGTAACTGTGACCAGTTACAGACAGTTAGGTTGGGGCAGTGAAGACATGATAATCTGGCGTGTTGTTTAATATGTGTGTGTACACAAACTTTATCAGATCGGTTCAAGTATGTGTCATATGTTTGCTACATTTATAGTGAGTGTTCCAGCTCTTCAATCCTCTTCAGAGGAATTCTTAGCTGTTTTGACCCCTCCCACAGTTTCAGTCAACCCTAGCCAACGGTATCAAGCTCTGCGCTTAACACCATGATAGAGAAAGGTGTAGTCCCACATGACATCATTTATATCCTCAGTGGCCTACTCACTTAACTGTAGCAGCAGATCAAAGTGTAAGCATGTTGTTTTTATCTCTAATATGTTTGGATTGTGGTTAATCACTACAATTTCTTTTTTTACCAAGACTCAGCTCTATTTAAATGCATTCTCTTCTAACCATCAACCCATGACTGTCATTTGATCATGGAAAAAAAGCCCCCTCCGAAAGCGGTAGCTAAATCTAAAAGTCTCATTGTACACATACAAGGCAAGTTGTCTCTTAGATAGTATGCTTTGGGTACAACAAACACACCATGCCTTAGAGCTTGACCGAGAGTTTTATGCACACTGATGAACATGCACACAAATTTGTACATATTGACATTTTTGTTGCAGGAAAGTGTTTCCACAGTGGTGGAGAGCAGGTCAAGTGTGCCTCCCAATCACAATGGCTCTTTCCGTCTGTCTGCATCTCTGGGTACTCATTTGAATAAATGATGACTCACATCCAACTAAATACACAGATACATACACACACACACTCTTAGTCATCAGAGATTCTTGGCAGGGGTTGCTTCAAAGTAACAAAGATACAAAGACATAATTCTTATTCAAAGATGAGTAAACTTTTGGACATCCACCAGTTTCTTCAAGGGAGCATAGTTTGTCAGAAACTTCAAATAAAGGGACCTGAAGGAAAGTTCAGATTGTTAATACAGGTGTAACACTCCATAGTGCTGCGCCTTCTTGTTTATTGTTTAGACCACATAGTATGGTGTTTGGGAATTAAAACATCTCATCATCTATAATTGTTGAAGCTGTTGTTAGGAGCAGGTATGAAATCAGAGGTGTTGTGAAAATTACCTCTAAAAGGAAAAACCAACATAATAACTCCTCATCTGTCACTGATGTTCAAAGTAAATTAGAGCTGGTATTCCCTAGTGGTGTTTTTTAGCAGGGAAGGAGGAGCCCCTGTCACATGAAACTGTGTCTCTGTGTTGGGCGAGAATGGCACAACACCACAGCTGGCATTGAATCACCAGAGGGTGGAAGCGTATCTCTTGCAGTGCTACTCTGTCAGCAACCCACAGTTCATGCCTCCCTCACTTTCTCTTTTCCTTTTTTCTCTCGTTGTCCCTGTAGGTTACAACAAAGGACAAGAAGAAGGACAATGATGACATCTCAAATGGTAAAAGCTGCTCATGTGTAATGCCATGTACTTCATTTATGTTGAAAGAAATTGCACAGCCTCTCTAAAAAAGATTGCTTTACTGGAGGTTCGAATATGACAGTACCAAAGATTACTTATGTTTTATTTGGGGGGAAAAATGTATTGAGGGTCTTCTTTATTGTTTATCTTGAACATCATTAGTGCAGCATAGTCCAGTGTTGGAAGTATTTGTATCCAACCTCATCTCCATGTGTGCATCGACTGGCAAACGCAGTTTGAAGAAGACAGGACTGAAATTATGCCTTGTGACAACAAGCCAATTCCCTGCTTTCACTCTGCCCCTGTTTAGTTGCTTAGTAACACCTGCAGTTTGAGTTAGCAGACCACCATTGCTCAGCAGCAGTTACACTGGCCCTTACCTGGCCGTCTCTACTTACTGATCAGACTCTTGCCTTTAGTAGACCTTGGAGGCAGACTATTTGTGTGTGTGCATGTGTGTGTTTTTTAGGGGACAGAAGATGTGTGTCTGCATATGTTTATGACTTTCAGCATGCAATGAGATAGTGGGAGTCTGAGTGGGAGTATGGATGTGTATGTGAGCTTACACTATGCCATTATGTGGGAGTTTGGCCAATTCGCTCTGGATATCCAAGGTAATGATTCGAGTCTGGGTTAGCTTTTTGTGAGTCACAAGCATTTTGTTACTCACAGCATTTTGAAATGGAAGATTTAACTCACAGCTCCATATCTATTTAGCTTTAAGTGTGGCATGGAAAGGCACAGGTCATCTTGGTTGAGATCTGGCTTTCTTTTCTTGAATTATGATGTTGGAAAATTGTTGTTGTTTTTTTGGGGGGAAAATTTAATTCTATTTTAAAAGAAAATGCTTAATAAAGCCATCTTTAGATATGTGGCTGTACACTATAAATCTTCTATCTTATAACTCATGATTAATCAAAAAATTGTATCATTCTAAATGTATTTTAAACTGTTTCTCTAGGTAGGCCCTCAACTGCAAAGGAAGAGCCTGTTCCTGAGGAATCCCCAGCTGATGTCAAACCCATCATGCAGAAGACATGGGTGGATCATGATGACTTTGCAAAAAGCTTTCAGTAAGACACACTTGTAAATACACAAGCACAAATATTTTCATATTTTACCAATGGTTGGTACAGAGTTATGAAAAACAGAATGGTTAAATAGCTTAAAAATATAATTTTCTTGCAGGATTCTCTTGATCTTCCATAATCCACAGATGCACCCATATCATATCAAGAAATCCCATTTTAAGGTACAGAATGCATCACTGACTAAGTCGGTCACTAATTACTGCAAGTTCAGTTGGAAGGGATAGAAATGTTCAAGCTTTTTGTTTCTTTCTCCCCCACATAGTTTCCTATGTTTTTGCTTTGCGATATTGATAGTATTTTTAATCATATATATTGGAATTACAGTAACTTAAGTGCATTTGTCAGCAGAGCACCATCCTACCCACGATTTCAGGAGGCATCAGCTGCTCTGGCTCATCTACACATTGTCTCACCGCTGGATCCCTGACTATAGCAAGCCCTGAAGTACACATGTACACTCAGCGACATGCATTCACAAGGAAAATTGATTCTTTATACAGTTTCATCTTCTTGTTTGCAGTTGTGCATATCGGTTGCATCCTTCTTTTTGTTGAACACCGGTTGCTTTGGCTTACATTCCTAAATACATTTTCTTGATCCATCCTACTCAAATGATAGCTCAAATGTTTCTTTGGCTCATTTGTATCTTATCCAACCTTTAGAACAACTCCTCACAAGCCAACTCTCTTATTAGTTTATCTTTCCTTCCTCCGACTTTATGCCTCTTTTGCATTTTCCCATATGTGTTTTCCTTCAAACCGAAATTTAATAACTGTGTATGGGTTTCCTTTCACAGTGTCTAGAGGTCAGAGGCACCTACTACTTGTGTGTAGACAGCACTCAGCCTTCACAGATTCTCATCAGCTTTTCTGTTCTTCAACCCTGGGAAGATCAGACTGAGAAGAGTAAGGATTGATCTACACCTATATATGCACAAACATTCACAAGGATTTTCTGAGAGCTTTTCGAGAGCTTGACCATGGAGCAGTGGTTACAACCCTATCACAGCATGGACAAATCATACATCATAACAATATTTGTGTTGTACAGTAGATATGAATATTAATGAAATCACTCAAAAATTATATGAACTGCTGAAATGATGAATTCTCTTTTGTGTCATACATTAAATTTGTTTTGTTTGATGCTCACCAATGCAAATAATGCTTTTTTTCTTCTTCACTTTGCACTCATAGGAAAGGAAATGTTGCATATGTCTCCAGCGCTAATCATCCAGCCACACTCATGGACAACACTGCAATCTCAGCTGCCAATTCTCACCATCGGGGCCAAACACTCTAAGGCAGCTGTGCTTAACCTCCCCACAGGGTAGGACAGCACTTGTATGGATGAAGGACTGCACTGCATGGATCAATCTTAGAAGCTTAAATTAAGCTTAATTTGATATTAATGTGCTATTTACTTTATTTACCTTATTTGGTATATTGGCACTTTTGATTCTTTTCTCAGTGTTACTAAGTCAAACCTTTATAATTTTGATGGGTCTCATCTCTTCAAAGATTTGTCATTTTACTTATTAATGTGGCAATTCTGAAATGTCTTGAAATCAGTCAGATAAGAAAAGATCTATAATTTATTCACACTGAATTTCTCCCACAAACATACCTGATAGCCCTATATTGATTTAAGCAATGATACTTCCTCTTTGAGGAACTGGTTTGAAGCTGTGAGAATTTTTTGCGAAGTACCTCTGGTTTTTTTTTTTTCTTTTTTTGAGGAGGAGAAAATACATGACATTTCACTTTAGATTTTTTATAGCCATGGAGAGATCTTCTTAAGACTATCAAACATCAGCAGTGGATATCTGCCTGGCTCAGTTGCTCTGAAAAGCAGTAAAAAAAAATCTGTCCCAGTCTCTATTAATGGGTGTGACTTGGCCTAGAAGCAGAGGGCCTAGTTTCCGGGGTCAGGTGCAAGCATGCAGCAGTGCAATTACCACTGAGCCATAATCACACACATGGCACTCCCAATGCCCCATAGTTTTTCCTCTCCAAGACATATTAGCTAATACATCCAAGCTAATGGCAGCTGTCGTTTTTTAAACCAGCTGCATGCTATAGATTTCAATGTGTTTGTGATCCATTGCTTTACCAGTGTATTGTTGTCTGAAGTCTTTCCACTGACTTTTTTTTTAGTTACTCTTATTTACTGAACTTTTTTCTTTATTACTTTATAATCTCATTTTCTTTTCCATCTCTTTTTCTATTCATTCTCCCTGTCTTCTGTCCTGTATGCCCTATCTTCTTTTAACTCCTGTTGAATTCCCCCTTTGTGTGCTTATTCATTCCCAGCCAAGCGCTGGCGCTGCTCATCTATCTAGTTAGGCTGTGATGGCTGAATTATACAAAGCTAATAGGGCCGAGGTAGGAGGGTTCCACTCTCATGCCTAACTAGACCCTTCGAACTTAGCTTGGCACTGATGGATACACATTAGGCTACAGCACATCAGACTATTTTAGCCACTGAGTAATACCAGACAGAAACACTTGATCCTGGTTTATAAAAACAGAGTAGAGAGTCTATATAGTGTTCATAAAATAGCAATTTGCAAAAGATTGATTCGCTATGATAATTTGGAAATGATGCAAGACAACATTTGGAATAATGATACAGATATATAGCTAAAGCAACAAATCTGATCTTTTGTATGCACAAGTATAAGTCAGAAAGGTTGAAAGTTGAGTAATCACCATGCAGTAAAGCTGGATTACATGTGCTTTTAGGATACAAGTTGTTACTGTATTTCTTTCCCCCTCAGGCGACATGTACTGCGCATCTACACAAACTCAGCGCTGGGCTACAATATCCGCCTCTGCAGCAAGACACCATTCATCTTTGATGATGAAGACACTATCATGTCACACCTCACAAAGGTAAATTTTCTATCTGATTATAATGTGGTAAGATTGTGGCTGTTGATAATTCCATAAACAAGGTAACTGAATAAGAAAAATTGCATAACTTCTATATTGTTGACCTTTTGTGTTCCCCAGGTGAATAAGGGAATACATTTGATACACTGTTTTCAATGAAATTCTTAAGCCATTTTTTGCCACCTGCTGCTACAACATATATAAGCTCTTACGTGCACAATATAATATGGTGAGAGGTTAAATGTATACTGCATTTATTTCCCCCTCCATGTCTGCATCACTCCTTTTTTTCAGAAAGCGCAAACAAACCGTAGTTGTAAAGGAGAGAACATATCCAGAAAGGACATTACAGTCCTTGTTGCAATGTCTTCACTCTAAAATGTTTAGCTGCCACTTTTTCCAGCTTTAATTTGAAAGTTAACATCATGTTAACAAGACTTTTTTGCTTTAAATTTAGGTAGTCATGTATACCAAAAATAAGCAAAATAAGCAAAACAAATGCACTTCTCCACGGGTCTCTTTTAACAGGAACGTGCTCGCTTCACTGAGCAGGCCTTGTCCATATTTCGGGCCCTGTCCAGGGTGGTGACTTCCTTTGGGGATGAGCAAGAGTTGCCAGGACTCAGAAAGGCCCTGGAAGACACTGTCTGTCCCCCGCATATCAACACCACCATGAAGAAATGGGAGCACCACAAGGTAGTATGTTAAAAAAAAGTGATACATGGATAGCCCATTCAATTTATTTCACTGTAATTTTGGGGAATTGCTCGATAATTGCAGCATGTACTTGCTGTTAAATGCAATTACATGTTAAATTAAGTTTTTAGACTTAGCTGTTTCCTGTATTTGACCATTTTGCATTTACCTTTGATAGACCTAAATACATATTTAAAACAATGATAAACATAGTCAATTATATAACATCATAATAAATAATAAATTGTATTAAGTCTGACCACCCTCTTTCACAAGAGGAGTGGTTCTAGCTGTCATGGATTGTGTTTTATGTACACATGGCCTCTCTTCTTCATATATTTACAGTTGTGTAAAGCACTTGTGTGCGTGTGTTTTTCTATGTGTGTGTGTTGGGGACCAGGTGTTTAACTCTGCGGTTTATCACATGGTTTGCAATGCTGTGGGCAAAAAGCTGACAGCAGAGGAACAGTTTGCTGTACAGGCCCTCACTGCTGACCCCTCACTATTGGCCTTTGACCAAGAGGCACAGACCCCAACATGTAGGTTCCACTTGTGTGTTTGAAAATTTTGCATGCTATCTACGATCATAGATTTGTTAGTGTACACCTTTGTTAAGCATCAAACTGTAAATGTTCCACTTTGAATGGAGCTGCATTTAGGTCCCATCCAACAGTTTACATAGCTGTTATATATAATCAAATCACTGTGACTCCTTAACCAAAATCTAGTTGACCTCAGTGTATAGCATTATGTGGCTGCCTGCAAACGTAATTAACTGTCGATCACTCAACAAAAATGTCGTTTATTAAATTGTATTCATATTTTTCATCATTAACTTGCTGTTTCTCTCTGTGCTGTTAGTAGTAGTAGGCACAGAATTAGAACCACCAGAAAACTGGAAAGACAAGCAGCCAACAGAGCAGGAGGTCTATGCAACCACCGTTCTGCAAGCTGGATTCAAAGGTCACTTGGTGCGAGAGATCCTTAAAGCTGCAAAACCAGGTAAACATGAATTACCACATATGGTAATGGCATTGATTCAAGCAAGATCATCTTGAATATATTATGGACGGTATAATGAAAGTACAGGCTTTTGACATGAGAATTCCCCTCAAATACTTTTCAGAGTTCTTTAAGATGTATGTTCAAATGCAAATGCTATAAAGCTATAGTAAGGAGAGAAATAAACATCAAATTAAAATGTTTAATCTGTACATTATTATTTGGTATCTGAAAACAGACAACACTCACTCAAAGCACTTTGTTCTCGTTGCAGTAACTGCTGTAGCCTGTTTATATATATTAAGCTTCACAGCAAAAACAAAACGTATTGATGAGACTGCCACTCTTACTAATACAGAGAATGAAGGTGGTCACAGTTTCTCATGTAAGAGAAACACATCAGCAAAAAGTCATGATCACAATATCTCTGCATTCACAAACAAACTGTTAATCAGCAACAGTAAGAAAAAAGGAAGGAAAAGGCAGGAAGACAGTAAAAAGATTCCAAGAAAATTGAACGATGAAAAAAATAAGGCAAGGCCTGTTTCTATCATAGTCTTGCTTTAGTAATAAGTTCCCCTTTTGATGTTCAAATTTTTTTTTATGAATTCTTTTTGGTACAGGTTGTAGGTATATAGGTGTAACAGGAATAGTTGTAACCTAACGATGGACTGACCAATGTTGCTTCCTGAGGAAACATTGGAATTACCTGGGCATGTTTTTTTCTTTTTCCTTTTTTCTTTGCCACTGCCTGAGGTAAACTGTGGCCTCTCCATGCAAAACATGTGAAACCGTCAACATCGATGATACAGACAATCTCATTAATGCCATAAATGCTGGCATTACACTAAACAACTGCATAATGAACTCATGCACCATATTGTTTTCTCTGCCAGAATTATTACCTGTCGGATTAGTTGAGTATAAAAAGTAAAATTAAAGTGTAAATCAACTCCTGTCACCTTTCACTGAATGGGGAAACATTTCAGTTTGTAACTGCTGTTGCCTACTCTGAACTAGGTGATGTATAATATTTTTTTCATGTCTTTGACAGCAACATGGTTTGTCTTTCATCTTTAATGGTTTCTACTTTTGTGTGTGTACGGGTGCATATATGCGTGTGTGTTTACTTTTCCTAGGAACAAAGGAGAACCTTAGTGCATCTAAAATCCTTTCAGACATATGGCCAAAGATTGAAGCAGAGGTGGACAAACATGCTGCCTTCGTACTACGGTCTGTAAATAAACACTATATCATGACAAATAAAAATCATTTTGTTTTATACACTTATGCTTTGCACCTCACGTTACAGAGATTTTGTTACAGAAATTGAATTTGAGAGAATATAGGAGCACGCCTACAATCGTTTGCCAATGCTATTTACATCGAATAGCATGCATTTAGCCTCTCTGTTGCACTACATGCCCAGAATCTGCTCCCTCTCCTGGTTGTGGCAGCCTTTTGGGGCCATGCAGGGAGCATTTTCCACATTGTGTTCCATCTTTTCCCTGTGGTACCATCTGCTGTTTATCCTCCTCTCATTCCAATCGGCTTGCAGTGTCTGCCGAATGACCTGCTGCCTGGGGAGGTATGTGTGTGCATGAGCACTGAAAGCTTGAACAACGTGTGTATGGAGCGTAGAGGGGGGTGTTGTTCTTGGGTGTTGTGAACCTTTAAGCATGTGTTTAACAGACAGAAACATCCACTTCACACCCCAAGACAAAGTACATGTCCTTTCCTCCACGTTAGTCTTTTGACCACTTTTTTTAGATACACTGACTTTTAGTTACATTGTGAAGATGTTTTTGGATGTTCTGAAAATATATCTTATACAAATATTTTCACATGATTTATTAGAAATTCAAGTTTCCAAATGTGTTCTAACCTTCAGTTTCTTTCACAGATATATCATTGAAAATTCTGCAGAGAAAGCAAACTTCTACCCTTGTCTACAAGATGAATCGACCGGACTCCGCTTTGCTGATTACTCCGTCACTCTTCCAAAGACTGCTAACTCCTGGGCTTTGGTCTTTAGGTTAGAAAACATGTGTAGCTTAAAGGTTAAGCTTGTCACTGATGGAGAGGTCTCTACCATGCTTGGGAAATCTAGTTTAAACCTGATATTAACAACCAATGGTCTATGCTTGCCAAATGTTTGTCTTTCCGTTTTCAGCACTAATTTGACCTAGAAAAGCAATCAGTCTGTTAAGATATTCTTTTATTTAAAAACAAAAAGAAAAAAAACATCTATATCTGACTGTTCACTTAATTTTGATTGCTTGTGCAGACAAGTCTTCCATGTTCCTGAGGAGATGCTGTTGGTACCAAAGGTCTTCTCCCCAATCAGTAATTGTCTTCTGCACGTCATAAATAATGATACAGGAAAGGAGACCGACATGGTTTTTAACCTGGTGGTGCCCCATGTCTATCAACCCAATAAGGTCTGTGGATGTGAAAAATAATTTTACATCAAACCCATATAGACTTAAGACATATTTTGGGGTATATTAGCATATTCATACATTTATAGAATTAAACGTTAAGTACATTTAAAAACAAAAAAAAAAAAACACTTCTTAAAGTACCTTTTTTATCAATATTTAAATGCCTGATTTGTACTTTTTACAAATCTTTCTGTATGTTGCAGTGTGGTTATACCTTTCTAGCAGAGGTTGTCACACCCAAAGTCCTGCCTCCTGAAAATGAGTGGAAGTTGCGCTTGATTGGCTCAAAGGAACCACTCCCAAATGTGTCCAGTGAGACTCCACTCAATGCTTTCTCAGTGAAGGAATTCCAGGATTATTACATTCCCAATGACAAAGATCTCATATGCCGGTAAGAGAATAATGGAGTTAATGAAAGGTTAATTGAGCATAAAATTCAAGTCAAATGAAATTCAGTTACAGTGTGCAATACAAAACAAAATAATTTATGCTTTAACCTCTTGAGCCCCAAGGGTCTTTTTGGGGTTTTGGCTTGAAAATGGACATACACAAATATAATTGATTATTTATCTGTGCTTATAAATGCTACAT
>JAOXYM010000024.1:14104846-14117756 GCA_028567055.1 Leptatherina wallacei | reverse complement strand
TATATATAGATATATAGATATATATAGATATATATATATATATATATATAGATAGATAGAGATATAAATAGACTTCTCAGATATCATCTGAATCAACAACTTAAATATGAGATAAGACATGCAACCACATGTCTGTCATTTCTTTCACCTATCTATGCATTTATATCTACCATTTTCATTTTTGCTCCCTGTGTCAGCATCTCTATCTCACAGTTTGAGTTATGTATCAGATCTTCATACTTGATGTTGTAATAGAAATATGTGACAGCAAAACATTTAATTTCTTCTGGAAAGTTTTAGCTATTCCCTCTAGAAATGTAAATAAATGTATTCTTGTCATTCAGATTACAAACATAATTTAAAAGCTGTAAAAGACTGACGTGAACATAAATTTTGGGACAATACACTTGCATTGTATACACAAAGTTCTTGTGCACATATATATAGGGGTGAAAAGGATATCCCAGAGCTGATGGACTCACAGAGAGAGGTCGTCAAGCAGAAAGAGCGCTTTGAAAAGTTCCAGTCCTACCAGTTGGCGCGTGAAAATATGCTGAAGCAGTATGAACAGCTGGCATCAGAGCGAAAGGAGCTAATGAGGCATCAGCTGGAGATTGCTGAGAGTCTACAGGTCAGTGAAACACAGACAAGTATGTAATGTCTGGACAACCATAATGAGCTGCTTTACGTCAGCTGCCACTCCCTCTGCTCAGAAATCCTCCTGTAACTTCTTTGTCTTCGCCTCCGTTTTCTGTCCAGGCACGAGGAAATGTTTCGGCACTGTGTCATCTGGTCAAAGCATTCAGTGATGATCAGAAGAATGCTGTGAAAAAGAAGGAAGATGAGAATTCAGCTCTGGAGAAGGTCCAGTCTGCAAATGAAGAAAAATCCACTACTGCTCAACAACCCAGCAAACGTGCCAAGAGTGCTGGAAAGAAGAATTGATGGTTATTGGCACTGACATCCTCTCTGGCTTTGTCTCAGCACTGAAGTTTGTTCATTTAATCACAGCATCAGTTCTTGTACTTTGTTCAATAACACCAGACCAAAAGTTTGATTGCATAGTTTAGAGCTCTTATGAATATACACCGTTACTCTAAACCAACCACAAATTGAAGGTGCTTGTCAATATATGAAATGTCCAAACAATATTTAATAATTTTCTTATTAACAACTTTATAACAACTTTATTGGTTTTGTTTTCCTGTATTGTTTCCAGTATGCATGAAAACTTTCCTCCATTCCAAAATGTGTTATGGTCTGTGTTGTTCAGACAACGTTGAATGTTCACAGTCTGACAATGTCTCTTCTGAAAGTGGATTTCTTTTTTAGATGGCAAACTTCAAACTGGAATTCAAGTTATAGGGAATTTGGAACACAACAGCTAGCTTTGATGTCTGTTGAAAATGATTCTGAGACAGAGAAAAGTTTCCAGTGCGACATTGTAAGAGGTCAAACTTTAACATGCACTGAGAATGCATTTTTGGTTATGGAATATATATTTTCTTCACAGTAATTAAATTTGGGAACTTGCTTATTTATATGTTGGTAAATATATATTTAATATCTTTTTCTTTTTACCTTTAAAGACAAACATCTAGCCAAAGGTTTTAATATTAGAATATTTCTGTAGGTCCTCAGACATTTCTAGAAAAGATCTTTAACATTTTACATTTATATACAGATAAAATGATTATTACACGCTGTATGTGGTCACTTCCTTTAATTACACTGAGACTCTTGTTTTGTTGGTATTCCTGGTTATATTTTCCAAATCTTTTGCTTTGTTGAATATCATTGTATTGATTGTGGTTTTCATAACTGGAACCATGGTGGTTAAAGCCACCTCCAACCAGCTGAGTGCTTGATTGATTGACAAATAAACTTGTTTTTCTGATTTCAGCCTGCCATGGTCGTATTCTGCAAGATAAAGTTAAGTACAAAGAAAATACAACACACGTCGGCAGATCTTCAAGACATTGCACCTATGAACCAAATCCCTAAAGTTTATGTGAATACTTTGCAAAGTATATTTTTAAGTTTCTGATTAGTATTTTGTCTTCTATCAAATGGGTTTGCAATGATAAAGTGCCCTTTATCGTAATATGAGTGCATTCAGCACTCCATCCCACAGAGTCACCTGAGGGATGAGAAAGGAAATTGGAAATGAAAGGGAGGATGGTGCCATCTAGTGGCTGCAGCCATTAATAAATTCTCATTACCATGACTGCACTGTGCTGTTTCAAGCTTGACAAGAATGAATTGTTCAATTTTTCTGCTGCTGCATGAGGAAATAATCATTATGCTGTGCGTGTTTGGGTGTGTGGATGTGTGTGTATTTACCAGACAGCTTCATGATAGCCGAATTATCTCTGCCTGCTTGCAGATGCATGCTGCAGTATTCTGCACCAAAGATTTTGGAAGCTGCATCTGAGAACTCCGATAGGAATATTTCAAACTGTAGAATTTAAACCCTTCACAAGATCCTATCAGTTAACCTTTGCGGGGTATATACATTAGCAAACTCTTAATAGTAATTTGAATATATACACATTTGCTTCATTATACTTGGCACAAATTGACATGTTTGCATTGCTCTGTATTTCCACTGCTAAAAAAGACTGCTGTTGTGTTTTACACGTCCGTTCAGTGTGTGGCACCTCATTCAGCCAACCACAACTACCATTTCTACTCTTGTGACTGCACGACAGAGCAAATCCTGAAAGCCTTGTTCCTGGCACAGAACGTTCCCTCTTGTGTCTGCGCCGCTTGCCCAGCTTATTCCTCCTTTCTGAAACATGAGCTGTTTCGTAGACTTTTCCCAGCACCTATATCCGCCCTTCTCCTCCTCTGCTGTGTATGGGGTGTATTGGTTGTCGGTTAGTGTTTGTGCGTTGCATTATTTTGTCTCCAAGAAGGAGTGACATATTTCCTGACTCTCTAACCGACAGTGACATGTGTGTATTAACAGATAGGCTGTTTGTTAATTGGCAGCTGTTGGCTGGTGCTTTGATGCAAATGTGTTGTGAGCATCAGAAGAACTGTTGTGTGCCCTTGAAAAGTAGGGGACACTCAGGCATTGTGTGTGTGCAACTGTGTGTTAGACTTCCAACAATTAATAAGAACATTTTTCATTCTTAAATGGACCCACATTATAGAGGGATGATGAAATTACGTGAAACTAAATACACATTTGTCGAGTGGTGTGGAGACTGTGATGACTCTTTAATTCACTCTCCATTTTGGAAGCAATAAGTCAAGATAGCTTTAATCAATTACTTTACTACTGCTCATGTGATTGTTAAAAGGGCATTCTAACTTGCAGCAACGAGGTTGCTTTCTCTTCTAAATAAAGAGTTTTTTTGTTGGGTTTTTATTTTTTCCAAATAATGTGCTGTACATAAACTGAATAAATGATAATATACAGTATATCTAATGCAGCTGTTTAGGTGAAATAATGTTGATACAGATTTCAAAACATATGAATGACATCACATACAGACAAATACTTTTTTTTTTTTGGCTTTAATTTGTACTACAACAGTATACAAAGAGGACAAACACAGCAAGAAGGATAATGATCCCAGCTGGAGCTGAATCCCAACAACATGGTGATGTTCTTACATAATGCGTCTTAACCGCTCAGCCATCAGGACACCCCACCGTTACAGAGGAGAACAAAACCTCCTCATCATTGTCAAACCTGGCGTGACCCTGATGAGTCACTACATGCATGAAGCATTGTTTGGTTGGGTTTAGTTGAAAGTAATGAAGCAGAACAAAGCATCTACAGCTGTGCTCGTGGCTGTGTGAGGGTGTTTGCGACTAAATACTATTGTCAGCATCTCAGTCTGAAAGTTAACCTGCTTATCACCTAGCAGGGAGGTTTTATTTTACAGGTGAGGGGACAGTTAGTACAGAGGCACTCATTTTAAAGGGGGGTTTTAGACTGCTGGATACTCCTTGCAAAACAAAATGGGACTTGCAAATGTTTTTTTTCTTAAATTTCTCCTTCATTTAATGATGAGGCTGAAAAACATTTTACCAACACCTCAAAGCTATCGAAGCTAAATTTTATATGAATGCATAAAGAAGTAAAAAGGGATTTTAGGTGAAATTGTCATTGGCAGTAATTCAACAAGCATTTTTTTTTTAAAAAGAAACAAAGTTTGCTTTAAAATATATCATGACTGATCCTTTTTAGACAAATGTTTCTGGATCATTTTGGCCCTTAATGGCTTCTAAAGTGAGTTAAAGGACAGATCAAGTGGGGGGACTGGGATGACATGCAGCAAGAAGTCTGGATTGGAACTGAAACCTTGCTGCTGCCGTAAGGCCTCAGCTTGAAATGCCTAAAATAAATATGCTGCTAGTTTGTTACCTAAAAACAAGGACAGCAAGCAACAAATTAAAAATGATGTTGACTCCCCACCTAATTAAAATGACTGAGTTGACAATTAGCGTGCTGAGGGAAGCACAGTGGTGGACTGAATATGCTCATTTGACATAATATGCACATAATAAAGCAATTGAACATATAGACTTACAACTACATTAGGTCAAACTAAATGTGATCATGTTCTTTTAGTACTATGAAATCTGCTTTACACTTCAAGCAATATGATTATTAAAATGTGTACAATAAGCTTTGAACCTTTTGAAAATTGTGCATTTAGTTCCCACAAACATCTCCATGTGTAATCAGTGATATCTGCACTGCTTTTCATTGCCTTTTAATAATGTAAACAAACAATGCCAACCTCAAGGTGTCTCAACATGACGGTGATAGTATAACTAAAGTCGAGCATTTTTATCCTCTCAGGACCATGACTGTCTCTGTATAACACCATGTCAACTCTGTACCCATAAAATACAACACATATGTTGACTGGCTGTAACACACTAGTTTTGATTGCAAGGCCAACACTTCTCAGGAACATGTCTGTTTTTTTGTTTATTCATGCTCTCCTTCTATATCCTCCATAACAAGGTGTACGCTTATTTTTTATTCAGTCTGTAAACCTGTTTTATTCAGTCCCCTCCAAGTCTTAAAGTTCCCGATGATCAGTTGGACATTTATGCCCTTACCTTTCTCTGCCATGCACATGTATTTCTCCACAAATAAGCAGATAACACATTTTCATACCTATGCAGGTGAGATGGACTTAGCATCCTTTGATGTATTGACTCAACAGTCTGCAGCATTGTCTCATTGTTGTTCTCTCCTCCTGGGGCTGGATGTCTCTAGAGATCCTTTTTTGAAGTTGCTATGCTGATAAAAGTGCCAGGAGCGTGGCTTAGAAAGAGAAACCTGTGCAGTTGGGGCTAAGACTCAGCTCAGACGACACCGAGCAAAAGGCCAAGCCTTTATGTTGTCAGAATGATAACACCGAAGGGGAAAAGGTGAGGGCTCAGAGATTAATGCCAAAGCTTTACTGCATTAATCGAAGCGCCCCACAACTTTCTCTCTCACCTACACACAATGTGCTTTCATAACTTCAGAGGACATTGCTTTAATTTCCTTTTTTAGGACAACATTAAACCTAGACCTAAAACTAAGCATAAACCATGTTTTAACCTTAAACCTTTTTCTCCAAATAAATAAGACAAAGTCCCATAATGTGCAGACGCATTTAGGAACATTTGACCTTTATCCTAACCATAATGCTTACACCAAAGCTTGACCCTCAAAAAAAACATACTGAATTCTTTGGAGCCCACAACTATAGTTACACAAACCCACAAACACGCAATTTCACAATCTGCAGCCAGAGGTGGAGGCTGGATGGCTCCCCATTCTTGCAGAAATGCTGACCTCAACGAAGCCTTTCTTGTAACCCAGCTATATCTCCCCCTTGTCTCACCTTGCTCTGGCTTTTCTTCTTCTTTTTTTCTTCACTCCTCTGTGGCCAACACTCCTGTAACGATTTTCTCTTTTCAGCCAAGACAGCACAGCCCTGCAGACCAGAGGGGTTGTGAAAATCAAATAATGAGTTATAAAAGAAAACCTCCAAAAAAACGCCACTTCAGATTTGTAGGTGTACGGGGACAAAGCATTGGGAACAAGGTCATCATGGGAGAAACATTGTGTTTATCATCAGATTTAAGTGACAAGAGACCTATAGAGCAAAATTCCAGATATGAACAAATTAGTGTCACTTATACTGAAACCATACTGTTTTTTTTAAATTTCTCTATTGCCTTCAGATATCAATATCTGGAGAATACTCCCTGAACTACCAACTAATACAACTCTAAAGGAAGTCTATTTGTAGTTGAAGGTCAGTCTGAGTCAATATTTGAGCAGGGCTGAGAACCGCACGTTGAAGCAGATTTATAAACTGTCTGTGGGCCAGCTCTGTGTACACTTAAAGATTTGACAGTGACAGCACAGTGAAGCAAGTCGCCATTCAGAGCAAGAGCTTGGGTTGACATTTACACTGGAGGAGGATCAAGGGATTGTTTGTATGTGTGGGCACATTTTTATGTGAGTTGTGGCAATGAAATGACACTAATTCTGTAATTCCATTTTAATGAAGGAAAACTTAGGATCCCCCCCTCTTCAGTGCAGTCCCTTTTTCTAATTATGCACATATGAACAACACAACAGAAATATTTAGTTGTTTTTGTTGCCAAACTGTGACGTCCACTCGATCAGTGTCTGTTCACACATATTTCTTTTAAGTCTGTACAACTTCCTGCAATGAATTAAAACAGATTTGATTGCTTGTTTACACTTCTGATGAACGGTATACTTTACAAAATGCTTCATACATTTTTTTACGAGATTTTTTTTTGCTTCTGCTGTTGCAAATATAAAGAATTCTAACAAAAGCTTTACTCTCTTGCAGACATGCACACAGACAACTACAAACATGCCTGATACATTTCTTTCCTAAAGATTACAAAAGATGTCTTATCAGAACCCATGTTAGTTTTCCAGTTCATTTCCAGTTGTTGCCCTTAAAAAGTCACAATCATCACCTTATACTTAAAATGTATGCAATTACCTTAAGCTGCAACAGGAGGATGAGTTTTCTGTGATGGATAAGCAGCTCATGTCTATGCACGCGTAAGTCACATCAGGTCGTGACTCATATTGAGCAGTGACTCTTTGAACAAATTGGGTGCACAAGTGTAACACTTTGCAACTGTCAGGAGGGTGAATGAGTATCTATGGAGATGACAGATTGTTTGTTAGTATGATGCAAAGGCATTACCAGCCCTCTTCTTCAACGTTTTCATTGCAGCACAGTATGTGAGAATCACTGCCATCTAGTGGTAAATATGGGTATAGAAAAAAAATTAATTCCAAGCACAGTCATGAAGGGACGGTAGGAGTCAGAGGCCAAAATACTTCAAGACAGTGTGGATCCATATATGGCAGCTACCATGTATGTGGATCCACCCTCATGTAGATATTAATTTCTCATTCTAAGAGAATAAAAACATGTTTTATAAAAATTGATTAGATACCAATGAAACAAATTTTTAATGATATTAAATTTTTTCATCACTGACCTTTTGATTTTGTTACACGTTGCACCTTTAATCCTTCTATAGAAATCACAGATCTTACTCCTCATAGCAGATTTACTCGTGAGTCAGGGATCACTTTTCTCACAGCACCTTGCAAAAATAAAACTTAGATTATGTTCTGACCGTGAAGACACGTCTGTGTGCCATTGTGCAATTCCAGAAGCTCCAACTGTGCCTGCTGTGTAAATCTAAGGAGAGGATGTGTGAATATGTTTGTCGCTTTACAATTCACATGTCCTCCACATGGGGTCCAACTGCACTGTAATACTCATGTATTGCAGGAGAGAGAAGCTGGAATTAAGAATTTCTTCGTGAGGGCTGAATCACAACAAGAGAGTATGATAAGGCCAGGGTAAGATGAATTTCTTCATCAGATGGTATATGCAATGGCGTGATTGCATGTATCACTAGGCCACCGGGGCACAAATGGCACCAGCACTATCAGACCAAGTCAGGGTGGCGGTGGAGGATAAAATTTAGTCGGTGGCAGAATTATCTGATGATGCCTCATGGGGAAGAGATGGAGAGGAGGTGTGTTGTATCAAAGTAATTTCAGAGGCTAATTTTGGAGGTGTTGAGGCACATTTTTGTTTAGTGCAACTCACAGCTGTGGATAAGAAATCATCTATAGATAACTGGGTGGAGGGATTGAACATAATTTCCCTATGACAGCTGCTGGTATCACTACTTAATTACCTCTTGTTGGAGATGATTGTATTAATGCAGCAACGCAGACTCAGTTTACACAGCAGAGCCGGGAGGTGTCAGGTTGCCAATAAAACAGGAATCTAAGTTTCATCCCACTTTATTGGATTGTGCAATAGCCTTTGCCAATCACAAGGGATAATTGCTCAGCTTAATTTACCATCAGAGCCGACAGGTTGAGAGGAGACCGCTGTAAGACGGCTCACCATCACTCGACTGTGGTCTGTGAGAAAAAGGAACTTCCCTTTCCGCTTTTAAAGCTCATGAGCTGGATTTCAGTATCCCTGTGTTTTTTTGGGATTTCTGTTATATGGTAACACATCTTTACAGACTTTCACTTCTAATATGTGGATAAAGTTGGTGCTCCATGTGTTGTATCACACTAGTTCAGCTGCACAAACAAGGTAAAATGTGAATTGACGCAAGCTGATACCAGCAGCAGGTCGCTATGCAAAGGAGTTGCTATCTGGTAACAGGACATACATCTCTGTCTCACACAGATACACGTCTACACATGCCCCATTTTCTTGAATTTTATCTGCGTGCACAATTTCTAAATTGTGCAGAGATAAACAAAACTCACTTTACCTTTCAGGTTAGAGGTTCTGTAAGCTTTTGCTATGTCTGCAAGCACAGTTTTCATTCTGCAACAAAAATATTCCTAAGGAAAAAAATTTGCCCGGTAATTATCCACATATTTTAAACACATTTCTGTGTGTACACATGAAGGGTATTGTGATACTTTCAAGTCCCTGCACAACAAAATACCAGTAAATCCGTGGCGCACCCTTTCATTGACTCTATTGAACTCTTCTCCTGATCCTTCACAGGACTGTGACCAACAGTTTTCTCCCTTGTTCCTGCTCATCAGCCATTTTCTTAACTCACTGAGTCAGTGACGCTGAACTGAAGTACAATTCACCTCTCATGTCTCTTCAGTGTCAAGACTGGTTCAAGTCAACTTAATTTTGGTGGCGGCTTCTTTCTAAGAATCTGTCCTCTCAGATTTTCAGTGTCATTTGGCAATGCCCTTTCTTTTAATAGTGGCATCCATCTGCTCTACTGTGTGTATGTCTCTTTATGTGTGTGTGTGTGTGTGTGTGTTGATGACCAGCTTATCGTCTTGCCTGATTATTGGAAACCAGCTGTGCTGCCCCGAGTGGAGACAAGATGATATGTCACTTGTATCCATCCCCTGAGCTGTTTGCTCAAACATCATTGTGCTCATATCCCTCCACCTGCCCACCCCCACACACACACACACACACTATCAGAAGCAAGCATCTGAAATATCAGACATTTTTGACATGTTACGGAGAGTTGACCTTATAACCTTAAAAACATAATGAAACGACAACCAGAAACATTTGTTACACTCCTCTTCCTCTTTCTTCTCCAGCTTCCTGATTAGGAGCTCTGTGAACGTGATGAAGGCTTTATGGTGTTTTCAATCCCCCTCATCTCCTCATTTTTTTTATCCCACCATCAATATTTATGAGCTCCTCTGTAACCGTAAGGGTTAGTGTTGGATGGGTAGACGGAGGAGATGTGTGTGTGTGTGTGTGTGACACACTTACAGATGTTTCTCATAGCTTTGTTTCCTACTTTATGCAACACATTTACAGTACATGTGTGTTTGACATTGAAAACATCCTCCTATTTAACAAAACAAGTGTTCCCTCAAGGGCAATGACTCATTAACTGCTGCAGATGTGTGTGGAGTGTATGTGCCTGTGTGCATGCATGTGTATCATGCATAATTTTGTTAGCTTGGTATGTGTCGTATTCTCTCTCCAGCTGTTTTGTGAGTGTGTCATCCATGTGACAAACAGCTTGCGTAAATGTCCTTTTCTTGTTTCTTTTAATCCCCCCCCACCCGCACTGTTATTTGCACTGATAATGGGCAACCTCACATGTAGACAGTCCTTTGCTGAGGACACAGTGGTTGAATGCAGCAGGGAAGCTTCAGTTTATAAATGTTAAACTCAGGTGGGCTATGATGGGCTTGATTAACTGTAGCTGTCAGGGAGAGCGAAAGGTCCTTCTGCATGACAGGGAGAAGCCCGGATCTCTGCAACCTGACGTCGTCCCCTGTGCTCCCGTGGGTTTCTCACTTTCTGCAGACAGTACAGGGACTTTGTTGCTGCAGGGGTCAAACAAGGGCATGATTTTGAGTGCTGGGGCTGCATGGTGTTGTGCTGTGTAAATGTGTGTGTGTGTGACAAGGTCTATCCCTGTTAGGTCATCTGTAAGATTTTAAAGGGACTGCTAGAGTCCGCTAGGGATGTCTTGTGTGGAAAAAGTATAGTAATTGTAGTGGTACCAATGTGCATCATTAGAGTATTTACTGTATGTATGTAGACTGCATATTCAATTTTATGATTTGAAGTAAGTGAAAATGTGATAAAAAAAAAAAGAACAAACAGCCAGGGTTATATATATATATTCAGGGAACATTTAGTCCTTCATTACAGGAATTACATGCATGTATGTATATGAGGTATATATTCATGATCTTTATGCAAACATCTGTGTAATATATACAGATTTGTAAGTAGGCGTTTTTCATGTCTCTGCAATCTTCTGTCCAAGAAACCACTTCACCCTTTGTGTTGCCAGTGTGTCCTCAAAAAATAGATCGGGCACATGAAATATTAATTTTGTTTCTATGGTAATTTATTCATTCTACATTGCATTAAACAACTATGCACACTGGTATTGCACACATCAGCAGTGGCTTGACCAGAAAACATAACTGGACTGTACTAGCTGCTCGATACTTATAGCTGTTTTGGTTCATCAAACCTCGGACCTGAAATTAGCACTGGATTAGCTCTTTATCCATATGCATCAGAGCTTAATTTGCATGCATCTCAAGCTTGTTATGTCAAACGATTATGCACAAATAATGGCAGAGTTACGGAAGCAATCTCTTATGAGCTGATGCAGTTCATCTATGTAAATAAAGATATTACAAAATGTTCCATAATGCACTTTCACCTCAAGGTACTGGGGACGAAACCCATAGCTTGCGTTGAAAACTTTATATTTTGCCTTTGATGTAAACCTTTATTAGCAGTTTAATCATGAAAAGAAGGAGCCAACTTTAAACTTTTCAGGTATGGAGTTAGTGGAGTAAGATTTTATCCCAAAAAAATGAGCGACATCATTGTGGCGGAAAATTGTAGATTGATGAATAAAATATATCTGTTTTTTGTTTTACACTTGCTCAAATGTGTTAGTATAACCATAACTCTTTAAATTTGCAAAGGATTATCACAGTCTTCGCTGTCTTTTCTCTCCGCTCTGCTATATTTAAACAGTGACTCTACATGAAAAACACAACAAAAGCATAACTAAAAACAATGGCAAACAAACAAAAAACCACCAACAGCGCTGGCTTCGTATAAAGCCTTATCAATGCGCACAAGCGCAGCAGTCAGCTACTAAATACAATACACAAGAACACACATGACGCAGCTTGATGAATAGCCTGGCCACGGCACAATGGTGCTAAATTAAATCACTGATGTCAGTGTTGCCATAAGCTCTCCCCTCCTCTCTCTCTCACACACACACACACACGCAAGAATTGACTAATAAGGCCACTTTGTTTGCCATTATGTATTCAAGATCAGGGAATATCTTTTGGACTTGAAATCTATAGATGGTCAATTCACAAATCAGCATGGCAACAATTCTCAAGCCACACTGATCTGATCTTTTTTCTTTCTTTTTTTTTTCTTTTTACAATTTTTAAACCCTTTTATTTAAAGCACAGCTTAGAAACTTGCATAAACAAGTTTGTAATATAACATTTTTTCCCATTAGGACGGGGATCCTTTTGGACTTTTTTCAGACAGAGTTGGCATCAGGTGTTGGTAGCCAGAGCACAAACAGAGATATTACTTCCGCAGCTTTACCCCTGTCCCTGCCGCCGGCAGGCACCTGTCGGAGATGAGCGAGTTAGCAAACGGCCCAAACAGGTGGCAACGTCAGTGGCACTCAAGCATGAGGAGGCCTCAGTTGAGCTTGTCAAGGCTGGTACTTTCATCTGTGACCTTACAAACATACACAGCTGTACTGGGGTTATAGACTCAGCCCACTTAAGCTCTTTGGGGAAACATAATGGCTGTTGAAGTTGTCTGAATGGTAGATCTTTGTAACAGCTGCTCCTGGAAGACTGATAATTATGATATTTTTATTTGGAGACATGCATTTCTTGATTTATTTATTTTGTAAGGGCAACTGTGAGCTGATACCACAAGTTAAGTGCTTTTGACTATGGGGTGTAAGGTGTTTTCAGAGTTGAGTGAGAAGTAAAAGTGAAAAAACATAACCATATAGGTAAAACATATAACCATCAATAGCCAATAGACCTTGCAGGGCTGAAATGGGTCCAGATCTCAGCTCACAGAGGAAGTATGGTACAAGCTAGCTTAGATAGTTAAAAAGACCATATATCAGTGGAAAAATCAGAAAAACAGTTCTTTTAAACATCTGCATAAAAAATTCCATATCTTATTCATACATTTTGTGACAAATCAACAACAAAACTCTGATTTGTAGTTAGTTTGTTTCTTTTTTTATTTTTTATTTTTTTTTTTTTTCACCTGTCTTGTCCAGCATTGTAGCAAGCAGAATGATTGTCTGGCTGCTGTTTTGT
>JAOXYM010000024.1:14075287-14090392 GCA_028567055.1 Leptatherina wallacei | reverse complement strand
GAAGTCTGGGCGTCCCTGCTCAAGCTGCTGCCCCCGCGACCCGACCCCGGATAAGCGGAAGAGGACGGTACGGTAGGTTTGTCTGGGGCAAGCTCATTTATTTTCCTTTTTCTCCAAAGCCGCTTCCAGACTTGCATTGGGGAATATTTGTGGTAGAGTCCATCCGCCCTTAACTGGAGTTGTCTTTTCAAACATATCACTTCCTTGCAGACTTCTTACGTCCCGACAACATTCAGATATGGGGAAATGTTCCGGATGGGTCGATTGTCGAAACGGGGTAGGAGATTGTTATTGTGCAACGTATATTTGCCATCAATGTGTGCACCCACAGCGACAGCCCTCCCCTCAAGCTGTCCGGAACATTTCTTGTGTGTTCAGTAAAAAACGACCTGGCGCAACATTTCCGCTCTTATGACATGGGGGCTAGCCGGTACATGTCTGCTACAGCTCTGAGTTAAAAGAGCGGAACGTTTATCTCAATGCAAATGGTATAAAAGACAAAGTCTGCACTTTTACAGCTTTTCAGAGCAAGTCTGAAAGGGGCTCAAGTGAGCCCCATGTGAAAAGATTTTTCTTAAAGAAATGACGAATTATCTTTAGTTTCTTATGAAGCTCCCATTTTCTCCTCAGATTTGTCTGTTGGCACTGGTTTGCTTATCATTCATCCACTTAGTGTCGTGACACTGGTGCTTGTGTATTTGGACACCATGTGCATGATTTTGATTGATAGGTGAAGAATCAATCCCATTGGATAGATAAAGAACCTAAAACAAGTATCTTGACAGAACCGATAAATGAGCAGTCTCAGGTCACCTTAATTACATATTTTATATATTTACAGAGGAAGTTATTAACACAATAGACTTTTTCCCCCTGATAAATGAGTGTAAATCATCAAAATTAAAATGGAAAAACTCTTATAAAATATGTTAACAAGCCTAGAAACTTGATAAGAAAGATTCTTTTTGTTTTAACTATAAAACATGGAAATACATTCAATTTGGATCACTCACATTCACTCAGTTATTAAGAGTAAAATATTTTTTTTAAAGAGCGCCCAAAATTTTGCACACAACTTTGTGCTTGCACACACCAGCAGTGCAATAATGCCTTTCTGAGGAGCTCCATGGTTGTAGAGTAACAGGTGTGTCAAGAGAAAGAAGGGATTGCTGGTTTTTGGAGTGCAGGAGACAAACCTTTAGTGGCACATAATGGCCATGAGCTGTGTAAATGGTTATGACCTTACTAAGATCCAGATGCTCCTTTTCTGTCTTGCAAGGTCTTGAATACACATGCACTCACACACACACGCAAACAGGGTTAACCACACAGTCAAACACAGAGAAGGAACTGACAAAGGTCCCCAAGGTGCCAAGCCTTGAGGAATTGGTTATCACCATCTTTGTGTGTGCTGAAATGTGTGTGTCTCTGTGTGTGTGTGCTTGGTTAATACTCCTAAAGACAGACGGAACCGTACGTGATTTCAGCTGAATACAAACACTTAGTGCATATCCTTGCCTCAGGTTTCTATATTTATGTTTATTTAACCTTTGCAAGGCCTCAACATTCAGGAATTTACAGTTTTATTGCATTAAAGCTTAGGTCCCAGACATCATTTAAGTCTGACTGTTCTATTTCATGGTCTGTACCTTCTTTGCTAAAGGCTAATTTCTACATACTTAACTAAACTAACTCCAGCTGGAAAATATCAGCATCTCAGTCAGCTGTGGCTAACGAGCCTAGGCTGCAAGTGTGGCCATGTTGCTTATATGCAAATTGTGGAATACATACTTAAACTAGATATTAGCTTGTAACTGTTTAACTACAGTTGGGTCCCTCAAGTACATACAAAGACGGCCCTACTGTACTTGTTGCACAGTAACTTTTTACATGTACAAAAAGTGCTTTTTTCATTTTGTGCAACCAGATGTTTGTTTTTTTTAAACAGTATTATAAGTTGAACCTGTTCTTTGACTCCAGTGGTCATGAAGTGCAAAACATTAAGCCATAAAGGTAATAAGTAAAGAATTTCAGAATATGCAAGTAAAACATTGAAAATATGAAAAGAACCAAATAAGAAAACAGCAAAAAAAGAATTTAAGAAAACTATTTTGTAGTTTTATTTGGTGAAGTTTTCAAAATATGTTAAATATTTTTTTCTTTTTCTTATATATTTTTCTTTTTTGTTTTATCTTTTGTATTTGTTTTCTCAAAATATCTGTTGGGTTTTCAATAATGTGATTTGTCTTCCGTTAGATAATTCCTATGCAAAAAAATCCCCCAAACAAACAAAAAAATAAGTGAGGAAATGGAATAGCTTACTCTTTGAATATCTATTTTCAACTTTGTAAATAAAGAGCACCTATAACATAAAAGCACTTGTAAAACAGTGTATTAACCATTAGATACTAGAACAACAACCAAAATTTCTAAATATTACAGCTGGTTAGAGCATTCTTTATTTTTCAAGACCACATTATTAATTTCCTGTAAATCACAATTACAAGATTAGATAACTAATGTTATGTATTCATCAGGTATTTTATTTCAATGGTGAGAGCACTAATGGCTGTCTTCAACAAAAAGTGTTGAATAAAAGATTGTTTGTACCTTTGATGTTGCTTTAAAAGCCTGATGAGAGAGTGCATTAGTCAACAGTTCACCTAACCATTAATGCTGTTTTTACCACTTGGTTTTACACGAGTACAAAGCTGTGTATGTGCCCGTCTATGTTTTTATGTGCTGAGATGAACACAAGGTCTATTTTTTTAATGTAACCCCAGATCCTAAAAAGTTGGAATACTGTGTAAAACTAAAAAAGATAAAAAATCTATAAAAAGTCAAATGAGACATTTTTTTTTATTGAGTGAAAAATATCTCATCTTAAATTTGATGGCAGCAAGACATCTTAAAAATATATTTGGATGGAAGCAACAAAAGGAAAGAGAAAATTTTTAAACTTATTAAGTTAATTGCCAACAGGTCAATAACATAAATGGGTATTGTACAAAAAGCACCTTAGAGAGGCTGAGTCTCTCTGAAATGAAAATGATCAGATGTGATCAATGATCAAATAATGGAGCAATGTTAGAATAATATTTCATATAAAATTAGTTCTTGGAATATTTCACCATCAATGGTTCATAATATAATAAAAAATGCTCTGAAAACCTAAAGACATCTCTGAACAAAGGACATAAATAGAAATCAATATGTTTTCTTTTCTCAGGAATGTTTTACTCTTGTAAGTAAAATATTATTTATATAAGATTAGCAGATCATTGCATTCTTTTATTTCCATTTTTTTTGTAGCGTCCCAACCAAAGTCAGCTGCATTTTTGTTGATGTCCAGTCCCTCCTATGTACCAAAGCATCCTTGAGCAAGATGTTGAACTCAGCTTTGCTTCTTTTAGTGTTGAGAGTGTAAATGAATGAATGAATGAGAAACAATTCACGTTGAATACTGCAAAGGTATTTATATTGCTATGTAAGACATACAATTGACCTTTAACGTAAGCTAAAATCATTGTTGCAAATGTGCAAACAGTTAATTGCAAAGCCAAGCTGCTTTTTGCCAGTGCTGCTGACAGTGTTTCAAAAGCCCCACATATGCACCCATCATCCACGCTTGAGTCCAAATCTAGCTTTTACCTCAGGGGAAGTCAGTATTTTGCTCAGTGTTGTCTTGCGGAGTGATAATGAGCATAGTTGCAAAACATTTAGACTTTGCATACCCTGCATAATAATCAGTTCCATATGGGTTTGCTACACTTTGTTTGATCAGAGCCTTTCATTGACATATTCCACTTATTATGTTTCCTTCAGCTGACAGCCTGTCGATGGTCTGCAGTGTTTCTGAATTTTCATTTCCTGCTGACAGCAACATTTTAAACAAATGTTTGAAGTTTTTCTCAAATGAGGAGAGAGGGCTTTAAATATCCGCTCAGTGATTTGGGTCTTAGTGCTGGTAGCCCAAACATAGCATTTTGTAATGGACTTAGCCTGAGTAAAGGCAATGTCCTAAACTTTTGTTGACTGGGGCTGTAATTCTGCCCAGGACATGGCAAAAACCTTGCCTGTCAGTGAGACCAATGCAAATCTTCACGTTGGCCAGTTGCATTCCCCCTGTTGCTCCTCTGTAGACTGCCCTTTAGTATGCAGTCATGACTACCAGCAGGGAAGATGCACACATGTGTCACTTGGCATGATGATTCAGGCTTTAATGCTTTGCCACATGGCTGCGGTGCACACAGCCCTCTCCCTCTCTGCACATCTCAGCCTGTTAGTGAGTGTGATATAGGTCTATATTAAGTGCTATAGGAGTTAATTTCCAGCATGTGTGTTTGGAAAGGAACTGGCTATGGGGCTGTTGCTCTGTTCTGTCAGAAGCACATTTGTGGATTGTGTTGTGATGTAAAATATGGGAATGGTGGGGGTAGGGCATGGATGTTGAGACAAACATCTCAGGACTTGAGGCAAAGCAGGGAGAGATGGGGGGTTTGTCCAGAGACAAAGCACTATGATTTGCTGTGTATGTTTGCTTTAGCATGACTCAGAGTGGCAGACTCTGTGAGAGGGAAGTGTGCTATGATTTTTCACATCACTAGAGACTGCACAAATAGTTCAAGTATTGTGCAAAGCTGTAAAACCTGAAGTGGTGTAGATGTGACCTTGGCTTATCATTCATTGCCTCACAAGCAGGATGAAATCTCTGCAGTTAAAGGAGACAAGATGACAAGCAACAGGAAGAGTAAAGGGATGAAATCATTGCAGACTCAAAGTTGTATCTAAGTTTAGAGGAGAGAAGAGGAGGAGGAAAAATTAGAGGCAAATGAAGTGTGCTGTAGGAGTGTCTGCACATGGACAGGAGCCATAGTGGTTGCAGTCATTCAGCTCAGTGACTCAAGCCCTGGTGTTGTGTGGGTGGGATTTGCAGAGATTGGAAATGCAACAATTGGCTCCTGACCTAACCGTAATTAGACCGCTGTCCAAGCAGAAGCCACCACATGTTGGTTGTTTTTATACTTTCAAAGCAGAAGTCAGGCCCCACCATTTCCTATCCACTTGCCTCTTTTAGAAAAAGAATTGTCTCTGTGAAGGAAAGGACATCCTTGCAGCGTGTGCATCACCACTTTCATTTTCAGTGATGAAGCAGCTAATTTGTTTGATAAGCCAGAAGCATCTGCCATCCCCAGACACCAGTGGGAGTGAATGATGAACAGACAGTGGGAGAGGTCTCAGCCAGCCATGCCACTAGGCCCCCATTAAGCCTCAATTGGGGTCTATTGGCCTGATTTCTCTTCCTGTCTGGTGCTTGGCAACACTTTTGCCATCACATTAGAAGCGGATGTTGATGAATGCTGATAACATGATAAGAGAAGACATTGGTGAGCACATTAACAATTGCTGTTGCTACTGCAGATTTGACATTATGACCAATAAGGGAGATAACCCATGCTATTAACTAGTGGGTTAAAATGTATTTGGCTTTTTTTCCGTGCTCATAATTTTTTTTTCTTTTAAATTCCCTCTCGCATGCTTTGGTAGTTTTTATTGTACTGATCAGCAACTGGATCCTAGTACTCATTTTTTTTTTTTTTTAATTGTTGCAGTGCCATTGATTTTTAATGGCTAAGGCCATTGTAGCAGTCTGTGATTACTATATGTACATTTACTGTCTGTCCTTTGGGATTGTTGTGGTTGTATGTACAATGCATACTGTATAGAAAGTTTAGTGACCCTTTAAAGTTTTCAACAAAAACAGAAGTTTCCCTCATAAGTACATTTTGTGTTTTAAAAAAGGCATATCCCATTAAATATAAGTATGTATATCCATCAGATAGTACTCAGTTTCAGCCTTTAGTCTTTAGGAAATGATCCTACAAGCTTGGCACACCTTTCCTTTGGAAGTTTTTCCAATAGTTTTTGGCAGAATCCTTCCAGCTCCACCATGCTGGAAGTGGTTCATTGATACAAAGCCATTTTCAGGTCTCTCCAGAGATGCATTCCTGGGCGTATGCCCAGGCTGACTGAGTGACGCCAAGAGTTTTAGAGAGTCTTCCCAAAGTCATTTCTCTTGAAAACATGCTTCAGGTCATTGTTGAAATGTAAGTCTTTGTTCTGTGCCGGAGATGCTGAGTACTCTGGAAAAGTGTTTAACTACAGTAAATGTTGTTTTATATTTTCCTACATCGATCTTTCCCCATATTCAAGCCCTGTTTCAGAAGTGGCTGTGCTGCCATGGCCGTTTTTGCTATTTGTAGCATCATCACAGATTAATATTAATATTGCTATAAGTATTAATATTAAGAAAGCCTCGGAGCACCAACCTGCTCTTTGATATGGAAGCAAAGAAAACCATTGAAACCATATATCACTTGAATAGATCAGTCAAATGAATTAATCAGTCTCAGGATGCTTATCATTAGTTCTCACTTGAATAGACTTTTCTTGATACACTACAAACTACGTTAGATAAAATATGAATAGGCTTTCAAAAAGACAAGACAAACAAACATGAAAATGAAGATATGCAAGTATGATGATCAACCAAAATTGATATGGCAAAAGGTGGAAAATTGGAAGTTTGTCCGTGATGCTTGTGGCTCAGGTGTCAGAGTGGGATCTGCAGGTTCTCTTATCCATCTCTTTCCTCCAGAAGCTTTCAGGGACTGGTGTCAAAAAGTGGCAGATAGCGGAAAAAATAAAGATCTGCCAAATAAATCACCGGGATGATTTAATTATCAAAAATGTCTTTGCTTTGAAAACCAGAAAAATGGAAAAGAAGAATTCTTGTGAGTTAGTTTGCAAAAATAAGACAAACAAAAACGGACACAAAACATGTAAAGAGGTGGACTCTGTTTCAATCTATTTCTGGGTTCGGTGCCTGACCATGCTCTTAATCAGTTCTCCTCCTCTCTCTACATCTTACTGCATCTCGTTATCTCTCCGTTCCGCTTGGTTCACTCATTCTTTCTGTCTTACTCGGTTCTGTCTGTGTCTTTGTACTCTCCTGTTCTCTTCTTCTTCTGGAGGCATCTCTGAGCATCATGAGACTCTGTGGGTGTGTCTCAATCAGCACATTTTCGAACACGGCCAAAATTCCAGTGCGAAACAATGTACACTACTTGCATAAATCGAATGCCATATTGCCAATGTAGAGGAAGGGGCGAGACTTATACAGACTCGGCAAAGTTGGGACAGTAAATTTTAGCTGTTTTTAGCCGGTTTAGCAGACGTAAATAGGCTATACGTGTTAAAAATGATTAATGTTATAGTTCGTGTATGTTTTTTTGGCAGATATTTTTGGCAAGCTGGAGAGTCGCGGTCAAATGCTGGTGGACCATTTAGTTAGTCAAAACTAACCTACGGAAGTGTGCACTACAGAAGCAAGTGCTCAGTTCGCACTATGTTCTAGTGCAGTTACGTATTGAGACACACTCTGTGTGTTTGAAACTCATCAGTCCGTCAAACAGGATTAAAGAACACAACAAATAAGTGATTGTAAAGCAAAGCTTATAAAGTAAAAGATAAAAGAAATAATACTTGAAATAAATGAATCAACAAAATTGATTACACATTCTCAAATTTTGATGATTTGAACTGTATATCTAAATACGGATAGGGATGATAAATATGTTGGAATATTATTTGGGAAAATAAAACAAACACATGAATATAAATACAGATTAATAGCAAGACAAGGCATCTGTCTTTCCTTATATCCCAGATAAAAATCTTCTCCGGGTCTCATCAGGAAAAAAGGATTTGAAAACGTCATGATTCGTATCAAAAAAAGGTCTGATTGGAGATTAACATTATTTCCCCTTGATAAAAGTACCAAACTCTTTCCAAAGTTTTGAAATACAGAAATGTTGCTTGTAAGACTAAGTTCTGGTATACGTCACTGTCATTTCCTGTGGAGAAGAACAGACTATTATGTCTTGAGTTCAGGAAGGAAAAAGGTAAAGATCTGCTCCCGCCTCCTTAATGGCCCTATCATGTATCCCAAGGGAAGGCTGGTCCTGCTGGAGTAAAGGTCTGCTTGAGTTTACCAAACCATTGATAATTCCAATGAAAGATTTGTGTTTTCAGAGTCACTCTTAAATTGCTTGCAAGACTCCAGATTTGAGACCCTATAGCAAATAAATAAAGAATGCTCTTTGAAAAATAGCTAATGCATGGTGTCTGTTCCACGTCCACGGTGACATGTAAGTCAATAAAACTCCACAGCAGAGTTTTCTCTGGTGTGTGGCTCTTATCAGGGTCCTCCTACCAGGAATTCGCTACAATCTATTCGTATTGATGAGATGTTTCACAGTGCCTGCCTTCCTCCATGCATGTTGTTAATTGTGGCCCAGTTGATCTTCATCTCATCTTCATTTTATCTGATCGGAAGATGGTCTGAGTGTCATTAAGACGTCTTTTGGCAAACTCTCTGCTTTCTGTTATATTTCCTTTGGTGATGTTTGAATTCGGTCTGGCTACAGTAGTTTCCCATTTCCACAATGAAACACCAGGTCAGACTCAAACTGAATCGTTTGTCATTTCTCTCAACTTCATAGCTTGATTTTCACTCTGATATATTGCACACCATCAGCTATGAGACCATATGTAAAGAGGTTCATGTGTTCTGAATTATTCCTAATTAATTTAATTTGGAGCAAGTGGACTCAAGTGGTATCGTAAGGGTCACTGTTTGAAGTAGAGTGTGCTTGATCTCACTCTTGATTGCCCTTAAAAATGGTCTGAATATTGATAAAGATTAAATTTTTCTATTCCAGGAAAAAAGAAGAAAATCTTTTACATTATTGTGGAGTTTTGGATAAAAATTAGATACATGAACGTTTGCCTTTTTAAAATGAGTTTGATTTATAAGAAAATGCATAAGATGGTGATCTAAAACTTTCGCTTCTGTTTATACTTGCCAGTTGTGTGAGTAGGCTCTGGAGAGTGTGCAATCCTCTGCCAGTCTATGCTTACAAACATAAGAGGGTGTATGCGGCCATTTGTGATTGCACACCTTTTTGTTTGCTATCAATGATTTGAACACTAATGTTATGTGACAGCTTTGGGATTAATTTTTAATCAGACCTGTGAGGCTCAGATTCCCAGTGGTCATGCAAATAATGCCGCCATGGCTGCTGTCCAGCCCTATAAAATGTATCTGAAGATTTGCAGAAAGGAGGGAAAAATGTATTGGATTGAATAAAAAGTCAAAGTACATCAAACCCAACATTTTACTAGGGCTGTCAAGTGAATGCAAATTTAATTGTCATGCCGACCACATCCAAACGAATATATGTACGGGAGAATGTGATGTCTTTCCTCAACGTATCAGTAACTCAATCCCCGGAGCCCAGAGGGGCTGCTGTCTGTGTGTGTTGCCATGTTCCATCACATCACATTTTGTGTTTTTTTTTGTTGTGAAATAGCCCTTTTAGAAAACATGGTTGGAGCTGTACTTGCTGCTGGGGTCAGCAGACTGTTTAAAGGAGTTTCAGGGGATGTTGTAAAATAGCTGAAGTTTTAGAAAAACTCCTAAGATGCCCCCTTTGATAGAAACCTGTTTGCAAGTGAGGGATTTCTTGAGAAGTTTTAAATTCAAAGTCAAAGTTATGTAATTCAAAATAAAAATGAAGAGACTTTAACAAGATCCATACAGTTTCAGCTTTCGCTTAATTTTACCTTCCATATGTGGATGGATGCCTTGTGGTCACATAGGTCACACACATAGTGGTACTATTTTTGTTGTATGTAGGAAAACATGCATACCATTTTTTCCCTTTACATTGATGTTTCAATAATAATAGCAATGCTCATTTTAATCAATAACATGCTCACTTAATACAAAAAGATCTGTTTATTTTTCTATACTTCAGCATCACAAGGGTGCTGGAGCCTGTCTTAGTTGCTCTCTGGACAACCTGGAAAGGTAACCAGTCCATCACAGGACCAGCAGAGAAATGAATGAGACAAACAACCATGTTTGCTCACACTTACTCCTGGGGTGAATTTAAAATGTCCAAGTAACGTGGCATTCATGTTTTTAGAGAATGGAAGGAAGCCAGAGTATCGAGAGAGAGAACCCACTCTAACACAGAAAGATCATTCAAACTTCTCATAGAAAATCTGAGTCCAAGGTTCAAACCAGGAACTTTCTAGGTGTCAAGCAATGGTGCTAAGTACCAAACCACTGTACAGCTACATTCAACACAATATGACTTTAAAACAAATCAGTAACATAAGATTAATTGCTCCGTCATTACATATCGGGAAGAAAGAATATTTCTTGCTGTTTGATTAATCTGGGCAAAAATCTGAATTCAGTAATGGTTTTAAAACCTCTTCCAAGTGAGTTCTTTGGCTTCATTGAGCAAATGTATGGAACAGGATGAAACCAGGATTAACTTTTATACTGTAGTTTGTATTTTGCCATAAATGGCTGGAATAAGTGGAACAGCTCACCTGTCAAACTATGTAGGGTTGGTAATGGAACAATTAACGCTAAGATTTATTGATTATTTTGCTACTGATAACAAAAGAAGAGCATCTCAGTCAAATCCACCACACAACTTTTCACGGCACTTACCTGTTCTAAAAGGCCAGCACATCCCACATAGGTCTTAGAATATTCATGAAGCAGAGATTTTGTAATTTGATGAAGAATCTGTCACTTTATGTCAATATCCTGAGACATGGAGCCTAATGAACAACAAATATGTAACTTCATGTATTTGACATGTTTATTCCTTCCTCCATATCTCTAGAGGTGGAGATATGGAGAAAAAAGATACTACATTAGAAATATGCACAGATGATGCCTGGAAAGACGAAGAAAAAGTGGATTGATGCCTCAAATAGACCTGTAGACACGCAGAAATGCGCTGAAGTACACACACTCACACATATTTTGTTTTAGTTCCAAAGAAAAGGATCAGTTTGGCGCCAGTGCATAGGGGTCACATTTCTGCCAATCATGAATACACACAGCTCTCAAACTGGGTGTAGTTAAAGCCCTTGCATGTGTGCTCACAGGTGTGTTCTGAATAACAGCACAAACACATGTTGGCTACGCAGCAGGAGTCCTGGCAGAGCGACGGAATAAGAGGGAGGAGGAAATGAGAAGAAAGAAGGATCAGACAGAGAGGCGATGTAGATAAAAATGACAGAGATGGTATGAGCAAGAGAAGCGGCGAGGCGACAGAAGGGATTAGCAGCAGAGCGAAGAAGATGCGCTTTCTTTTTTCTGCTCTCATTTCTTTCTCCTTCTTCCTCCATCTCCCATTTACTAAACACACTTTTGCTTAACACTCATTGATGAAATGGAAAACATCCTGGCCTGTGTGCCCTTCGCACTGCGTGGCACATGTCTACAAACACACACATTTACAAACAGGGACAATACTCTTGACTTACGTAACTGCCTTTGTTGCACTATGCACTCACTTCAAACCTCTCTCTTCTTTCTTACCATGTCTGTTATATTCTGTGGCTATATATATATGACACATGTAAAGCTTGTCCAAGGCTCAGAGATACACATTTATATTGCACAGATGGAGACTTGAATCATCAAAGTGTTGTTTTTTACTAAAGTACATGGTGTTTATGCAACTGTACATCCTTATTTTGGTATTAATCCTTGCATTTACATAGAATATCTTCCTTTTTGATCTCCTGAATTCTTTAATCAAAACAATTACTTCAGTGCATCACTTAAATCCTCTCAGTTTCTATTTTTGGAATAAAATCACTCGCATAGTCAAGATGCTTCTCTTGGTCTGGGGTTTTTAATCATTTTAGTAGAGGGATTTGCTTTGTTGCGAGTGTGACCTTGCATGGTATTTGAACTTTTGCAAAATTATGATCATAAAAGACGTTATCTTGACAAGCTCTGGGCTTTTGTGGCCGAGTCACAGTTTTAGAATAATCAGCGTCCAACACTGGCAGGTACAGATGAGTTAGTGTGAGAATAACCAATGAGTTGCTCAGATCCTTTTGTAACAGGTTGATCTGAACTGGACTGCAGTTCTTGATATAAAAAGGGCAACACAAGGCATTTCATGATGGAAAAGATATTTTTGCTTTTCTCCTGATGAAATGATGATTCATGCAATCGTCTGCCAAGTATTTTTAGAAAGTGCCTCCTTTCAAAACACTCTCCAACTACTTCCAAGATGGATTTGTTTAACAACCTGTTTTAGTCAAGTAAGTTCTGACCCAAAAGAAACAATCCAATCTCTTTTTAGCCAACTAGGAGTTATTATTGTTGCTGACCTTTTTGTCTTCCTGAAACCTGTAGATGTTAAGTAGCGCTACAGAGCAGCTCAGACATTTCAGTACAGCAGATGGTCACCAGCATGGGGAACCGTAAACTTTGGCCCTCTGGTTGAAGGACACCTTTCCTACTGTGAATGCCACCCTGCTGCCCTCATTGTGCCTGTGTGCTAGCTCACTGGTAGTCTCCTGTTAAGTGCTGGGAATACTCGGCCATCTGTTTCGCATTAAGCAAAGAGCAAAGGACAACACTTAAGATTAATATTTTATATGCTGTATGACACTTGGAAAGATGCCCTTCTCAATTGGCAAAGTGACAGCTATACACTGTAGCACTGGTGTCTAATTAGCCCTGAAGCAGACACAACAAAATTCATGCCAAAAGGGAGTGCTGTACCGAAACTTCAATCCATCACCCTGAATACATCTATTGATTATAGTGTTAAAGGCCTCTCAGTGCCTAACATGATATGTTATTTCTTCTTTTTCCTCACCAAACTATTCATTGTTTCAGAGTAACCTGCTTTAGAAATTCATGGTCTGATCTTTTTTCTTTTCATTTTTTCTCGAAGTCAATTTTTTACACCCTTCAGTGACTGTGATGTGCCTGTGCAGTTAGTGAGGTGCTACTGCATGCTTCGCAATATGCTGATCTTTGCTTTTCATACAGCTCACAGGCACCTTGAAAGTGAGGCCTGGCTCTGCATTGGTTGGCACATTGAAACACATTAGAAGCCAACAGTGGCTAATCTCCCATGGTCCTACCTTTTGAAAAGATTTGTTTGATATCAGCGCCACTGGGTGAGTTTGTGTTTTTGTGCGAATCCAAGTCAAAAGAGAATAGGGACGAATGAAAGCGCACACAAACAATGCAGTACACTTTGATTGCTTTGGGGCAGTGTGGGGACTGCAAGGCTGTGCTGGTTGTAAAAAATGTCTAGCTTTGTAAGTAATTTTTCACTGTTTAGATTAATGGAAGCATTTCACCGCTATTGGAACTCGTATAAAAACCAAGGCTCGTGATATAGCAGAGTGAATGTGTTAAAGGTTAATTTAGCATTAAGTAGCATTCTAATAAAACCTTTTCCTCCCTACCACTAATACATGAAGCGATCTAAATGCATATGCTGGGTCCCATTTGCCACATCCATTATTCATAGACAAAAGGAGAGGGAGTCACAGACTTTTAGCCTTGCAGTTTCTTGTGTGTCTCTGTCCACCCTTCCTTTTCATTTTCTTGGTTAAAATCCAAGGTTTAAATGTCCACTCGGGTTCTGTCTTTAAAATCATTAGACTGTTTTCTATTTGTTTTCTATCCACGGCCGTTTTTTTGATGACCTGTTTTTCTGGTTTAGTAAATTGGTTTAGTATTATTTATGATGCAGACCTCCTTTCCTCTGCTTACCCATCAGACATAATGATTGACATGCCGAAGCAAACAAATCCAGTCCTCTGCCTGCATCAGATTGTGTAGCCAGGGGGACTGGCATTAGTTTCCTGACTGTGGCAGGAGAGAATCTGCTTTTGACTCAAGCGGTTTTGGTTATGCCGTCCTGTTTCTTCTTTTTAATTCTTTTTTCAGAAACAATCTTCCTGTTTCTTTTCTTTTCTGTTTACTTTTACCAGACAGTGAGAGATAAAGTGAGGAGGCTCATACAAAGAAATTGATCAGATTTTTATTATATATGCCCTCTCATTTATTGTAGTTCTCACTTCATCATCAATCTCTCCATCCAATATGTTAAATAACTGCCATCAACAACAATGATCTACTTACGTGTTTAATCTGCTGAAATTGACATTTTAAAACCTCCTCTCTTCACCCTGGTCTTTGGCTGTGTTGAATGTTTAATCGCTGGACTATCTGATACAGTAGTTTATGGACTGAACAGCACGTTTTCAGTCCATAGTAACTTTAATATGTGCAATCCCGTGTCACCAGTGGGCTGGATTAATGCGACAAGAAAGGGAAAGAGCTCTCTATGGAGAGTATGGCACAGCTATCTCTTTGGAGACCTGAGGGTCATGTGGTTTATTTTTCTTTTATACAGTATCAAGATTTTCTCTTGTTACATAAGGAACTTGTGATGCTTTCACAGTGCGCACACAATAAGTGTGTCTCAAGAGATTGTTTGAAGATGTAAGCAGCATCCCCGGTTTTAAATATCTTCCCCTGATGTGGTCAGTAAGCACTTATCTTAAGATCTACTTTTGAGAGCTTAACCAGGCCCTCAGCATCTTTACCTCCTTGATATCCTCTCACTTGTCTGCTCAATGTAGCTGTTAATAGCAGCAGAGTGTTTGTAGAGACAAATCTGCAACAAATGACAGAAATCTTAGAATGTTTAGCAGATAAAATTAGCGAGTGAGTTGTAGGCTGTATTTGGGGTTCTCGTTCACTATAGGTCTACAAAGAAATTAAAGGATGCTCCGTATACCTGGGATGCAAAATTAAACACTCCTTGTGATCTCTCAGTTGACTTAAAAGTGATGCAGTAGATCATTCTGCTGAGCTCTAAGACTGGAAGAAAAGAAAAAGCAATGCAAATTTGATTGGAAATACTTGACTGGCTGGAATAGTTACAAAGCCTTGCTTAATGTGCAAGCTAAGTTATGCAACAGTGAATGCTTTACATCAAAACACAAGATTCTTAATTATTATTATTATTCTTAAATCAACTAGCTCTCTTTGCTACCTGATAGATGATATGTATATGTGTATGGTTTCCAACACAGTACTGATGCATTTGCTGTGTTGTCAGCTTATTCTCTCCTCTCCTCTCCTCTCCTCTCCTCTCCTCTCCTCTCCTCTCCTCTCCTCTCCTC
>JAOXYM010000024.1:14064175-14075187 GCA_028567055.1 Leptatherina wallacei | reverse complement strand
CCTCTCCTCTCCTCTCCTCTCCTCTCCTCTCCTCTCCTCTCCTCTCCTCTCCTCTCCTCTCCTCTCCTCTCCTCTCTGGATGTTCCCCAGACACACAGGCACTCACAGCTGTAAGACTCACCAGGGATTGGAGAAGAAGATTAAAACTACAGCAAAACTAGAAATCACCAAGGGCACGTTTGATGCATAATGCAGAGCGAACTGGAACTGTTTACTTCTACAGCATCCAGCAGTGTGCCACAGCAATCTCCCTCTTTATACAGTATGCTGTGTTTTAGCTCTTGCACTGACAGGCCTCTGGGAAAGACTAAATAAACAAGTATAAACCTATGATGCCATGGTGTGTATTAGTGGAGGTGTAACAATACAAAAACATATATTACTGTAAATAGTCTGCACAAAATGTCCTTCTTTGGTGCATGCTGTCAGTCAGTTGTTCAGAAGTCTGTTTATGTGTATGACAATGGCTCACTGTCACAATATCTGGCAACCATTGGTCATTGGTGTCCGCACTGTCCTTTGGCCCATTCCTAAACTAAACCTTGGCCCAACTTTCCAAGTGTTTAAAATGAATGGCAGTGTCCTCTAAACTGCAAAAAGGTGCTTCCTAAAGCCGTTCTGTGCTAATATACTGAAGTAACATAACATGGCGGATTGAGCGGAAGATGACCCCTACCTTGTGTAGATAGAAATGCTGTCTGTTTTTTTTTTTTTTTTTTTACATAATTCCCCTCTATTGACATTGCAGTTTAATAGATATCCCTGAATGCCATACATGATCAATTTCACTGTTAAATAAATCATTTGTGCCAGTCTGGCACTTTTGATGATTTTCAAGTTTTGAAGAATGAAAGGATGTGCTGCATTTTTTTTTTAAAGGAAAAAAATGAAAGCTTTTAAGTGTACATGAGCAGCAGTCAGACAGAAGCTTTGCCCTTGTGCTTGTCCTTGTGCCAGTACTCCTGTTGAATACCTAATCATCTTGTACCCAGCTGATAAGTGCCTTGTAAGATAAGGAAAACGCAAACAAGAACCCACTGTACCAACTTAAATCCAATCAGGTACATAAATGACATTTTGTAAATGCATCTTGTCTCCCGATTAATTTCAAAATGGGCCACAGCAGCATCACCTTTGAAGAGGAACTTACTAGTCATTATGTTGCTTTACAGTTAGATTAATCTATAAGTGTTTCTTTGAATTATGTACGATTTCAATGCTGATTCAGGTCGGGCTGCATAGCTTGTAAGCAAAACAACTGCCCAAAAGATGGTTGTTTTAAAAAGTTGCATGCAGCCACTGTCTTGTTGGCTATCAGATATTAGGGAATAGATTTAAAAGATAAAATACAGCAGAAAGCATCAACTCTGTTTGAGGACAAGCTCACACTTATATCTATGATATATGAGGTCTAGAAACTCAAGGGAATTGTTTGTGGATTCTTTTTCGATCCAGTGTCTCCGCACTGTGTGGTATATATTCAGCTATTCCATGTTTGTCTCTTCTATAGTCATTTTTCATAACCGTATGTAGCAATGAAAGGAGCTTTAATCAACATTATACATTTTTGTAACTCATTGAAAAGAGGCAATTTTGGATTACAAAAATACAAATCGCATTAAAAGATCAGTGCTACTACCAGCCCCTACTTCCCATGACATCCCAGTGTGTATTTAGAACTAGTTTTGCATCAATATCACTTTAACAGAATTTATTTATGTTTCTGCTGACTGTCACATTCATCTAAATAAAACTATTTAACTGTTATATGCTCAAGTATAGAAATATGCAGATTTCTATAGGTTTCTTTTGCATTTGTGCAGCATCTCCTCTTTTCTGGTGAGTTTATTCCCTGTCACCTCCCCTCCCCGGTTCCTATCTCTCCTCTTGTCTCTTTTCATTTTTAACTGATTCCTACCTTTTTTTCCCCTGTATTCTCATTTTCTATTTTATACTTTTTGCACGCTTTTGCAGGAGATATCGGCCACAAGCATTTCAGCTGACTCGGCGTTTATTCCTGTCGAAGTTTTTCCCTGTACTCTCTTCAGCTTCCTTCCTGTCCCTGTTCCCTCTGTGCTCCCAGCTTCCTTTACTTGTTCCCGCCCTTCAATTTCTACACCCAGAGAATTTATATTCCTCTTTCTTTCACTGTGTTCATTCTGTTCCTCCTCCCTCCCTTCCTCCCTCTTTGTTTCTGGTATTTGACAGAGTGGATCTACAGAAACCCAGTGCTGAGTTATCCCTCTAAAATTAGATAATGTCCGAGGTCATTAACACCCTACTACTTGGCAGACCTGGCCATGCTCCAACAACCAACAATCCACATTATCCCTACGGTGTGGGGAGGTCACATTTGTTACTGCGCATCACTGCCGTGGCTGCCTCGTCTGCTGGCTCAGACCCAGAGTAATATTTCTCAACAAAGCAGAGATTATGGTCCAACTGGCCACAAACGTTTTTGTCTCAGCATTGTACTCTATCATAATCTGAGGAACATAGAATAGGAATAGGCTCGGAAGGGGACGGTGGCTAGTTTAGTTTTGTACAATAATATTTTTCCTCGTATTTCAACCTTTTTATGAGTATGCATCTTTGGTGTTAGTGTCATTTTAGAGAAACAGCCGAACTCCACTGCAACCCTCATGTGCAGCATCTGTTTGCTCTTTATCTACCTGCAAACCCTCAAAACAGGTTTCTCTCTCTTTTTTTCCCCTTCCATTTTACTGGTGATTACTGCAATGTTGAACACCTCAGCAAACTGCTATTTTCAAGAACATCATCTAGATGAATCTTGGGGACAGGGCCCATTATAGATGCTGGGGCTGGAATATATTTGTGTATGTGCGTGTTTGCCTGCGCATCACAATGCTTTCCAAGGTGAGTGTGTGGAAGCTGAGGCAGCGACAAATACTTAGTGGCCCCAATGCAGTTTAATTGTTTTCCTGCATAATAAATCAAATGTGTCAGGGGGGATTATTTGTACAAGGACTGCGTTAAACAAATGAATCACCACTTTGCTGAAGTCTAGGTTGTCTTTTTTTTTTTTCTTGGTGTGTGTTGTTGTGAGCTAGTGTTTCAGGACAGCGTTGGTGTGTTGCATGCTTGCATTTCAGTATAATTGCTTGACAAGACTTTTGCATCTTTTTACAGTTTTTTTCTTCTTTGTGTGTGATTTTGAAATTCACGAGGAAGAGTAATCCTCATTGCTTCCTCGCTGTCTTTGTCATTGATGTATCATGTGCTGTGTGAATGCTCTGGTAGAGGGAGGGGGAAGGAAAACAATTGAACAGTAATAACTCATAGGGCCTCTTAAGTGCTACAATTTGTAAATCTTAAAAGTTCAAAAGGCTAAGACTTCTGCCAATACAGCTGACTTAGCTTGCTGCCTTGGTTGGATTGCCATTGTGGATGCTGGTGGGAAGTGACAACTAAAAAACTGCCTAAAAATGTCCAAAAATATTGCTCAAGCAAATTCATAAATGAATGAATGAATAAATGAGTGAAATAATAATTTAGCTGTTTGTTGTGGTGAAGTTGCAGATTAAAACCCACTAGAAATCCTTCACCTCACCTTTCCTCTCAGGCCTGTGGAGAAATTAAATTAGCTACCTATGGCGCTCTTTATGCTTTGTATAGTTTATGTATTTTCGATTACTGTACCGTTCATTGTTTACCCGGAGAAGGTGTCTGTGTTGTATGCAGATAAAAAACAAGCTCTAAGGTAATGAAAGAGAAATAAAAGTAAAACGTCTTTTTAAATCTATTATAAAATTTATTATTATTATTTATTATTCTTCTATTATAAAATTAGATTGTGAATCCTCAAGGACAGGGATCACCGACTTTGGTCCTTGAGGGCCAATGTCCTGCAAGTTTCTCCAACAGCTTGTTGTCAAGTTCTTCATAAGCCTTTTAGAGAACTATTTCATTTGAGTCAGATGTGTTGAAGCAGGAAACATCTAAAACTTACAGATCAGTGGGCCTTGAGGACTCTGGTTGGTGATCCCTGCTATTGGTGTTGCACAAACATAAACATTGATATCTAGCATTTTCTGATGAAACTAGGAAAGCATAGATGTCATCTATACTAGGGATGCTGGAGATTGATGCTTTTTGAAACGTCCAATTTTTATTCTTTTCATTTTGAAGGCTGAAGTGCACCAGCAATAAAATTCTGTTATGTGAAGGTAGGCAGCATGATGGATGGTTTGTAATGTGATGACAAGCAGCTAAGCGTAGTTCTTTGTCTATATAAAAAAGATTATTGCGAAAGTTAGATTTCTTACGTTTTTTTGTTGCACAGGCTTGTCTTGCTTCTATCTTTTAGTTGTATTCCCTTTAACACCTCCAATTATTTATTTTCTGTTATACCCTTTACTCTGTTTCTTCCCAACTTCCTTTGCATCAACCCTGTCTCTGAGTTCAGCACAGAGCACGCTCTAATCTGTAGCCCCGCCCCCTTGCTGCCACGGTGATGTATGAGTGACTAGCTTTGACGTCACTTCAGGCCCAACGTCATAGCAGCTCTCTGCTCCCAGGCTTTCTCTTTCTGGTGCCTTCTTTCACTGCCTCTATCCTCCTCCTTCTCTTGTGCATTCTCCACAATCCTTCTCTTCTCTCTTTTTCTTCCTTTCTGTGTATGTTCCTTTTGTGATATCTCCCTTGGTTTACAGTTTCACCCTCACCGTGTCCCCGTCTTTATACACATGTTCATTTTAGAATATAGTTTTCCTCCCCCACTACCTTCTTTTTGCTATTCTAGAACTTTGTATTCTTGGGAAAATCTGTATCCTCGCTCTCATTTTATGGTTTTCCTCACTCGAATATACAGGGGGATGACATGTTTATGGTAAGCAGAAAAGCAGCGAGCTAGCCCTCCGCTCATGTGACATACAAGCTCTTTTCAATGCTATTCCCGGATACCATGGATTCGTAAAGCTGTCACCCTGTTTCCAACAGCTAGTTTTCTAGCTGCTTTACTTTGCCAAATGCCCGGTGACTCACCTTTATTTGTCAGGAAAGTTGCCTGTGGCTTTGACAGAAATAGATATATATGAAGAGCAGTATGAAAGGGAATTATCAGTCAACTTTGACTTCCAGAAAGCTCAGGAAAACTTCATTGGACTTGACAAGACGTGAAGCTGACCCACTTTCTGCTTTCGCTCTCTGCCTTGCTGTCCTCTTGTCTTGCTGCAATCGCTGCCTGCGGTCAGTCTGTCAACTTTTAGAGTTGGCACAGTGTGGCGAGAGGGATGCGGATTGAGATGGAGAGACCTCGCTTGGCTCAAGTGGAATATGCAATTCTCTTGTCAGCAACTGTGATGCATCTCCTACAAGGTCTGCCCCGTTCAGATCAAGCTGAAGCACTTCAGAGGAACTTTGAGTCATTTTTTCCAAAGTAGCGGAAAACTTGGTGGGCTGAGACGTCAAGGATCTTTTCTTGCAAAGTAGCGAGCGTCATTGTAGCCTCCGAAGACCTGAGCTCTCATTTTATATGCAGTTCTAATTTCTCTTGGCTGTTTAATATAGTAGGAACCATAAGCATGTAACCTAAACTTGGTTTTTAAACAGGAATTCGTTTTTTAGGGGATAAAAATGACTTTAAATGGGGAAAGATTTGATTTATTACTCAGACCAAGGAAGTTCAAACTCGAGAAAGGACAACATTTTGAAACTTGAATGCTTTTCTTCTCTAGTCAATAAGAATATAGTCTAAATGTCTCATTATTTAGCTCCACACAGCTGCATTAAAACATTGAATTAATTGATATTTCTGTACCAAACGTTCCTGTGTTCACCTTAGGAAATAATAATAGGTAAAGTGTGTTCTGTTAATTAAATGCTCCTTTTGTTTTGGTTCATGGACCGCTGAAAAAGCATGATTATTTCCATTACTGGAACTGTAAATTCCCATAATTTCTGTAATTTCTTTCTATAATCCTGTGAAATATTTAGTAAATGTTGTTACACCATGTCAAAAGCAAGTGGTGCGTAAACCCATAGAAACTGAAATTCTGTTATTTTCCACCTTGGTGTGAAATCGAGGCATAAGCACACCGCCAGAGGAGACGAGTGCTTATTGGAAATATGTTTTTTGACTTGGCATCTTTAAACAGCTTCCCATCGCCGCAGGTTTAAAAATACAAAATGTAAAAGCTTTCATGTCCTTGATAAAGACTGAATTACAATCAGACATTGAGACCAGCAGAAGTGGCATTCAGCTAAACACATGCAGGGTGTTACATGTAAGATGGATTGCTCTTTCTCTGGTTATGATAATTCATGGACAGTAGATAAACTAATCCTGCACAAAGTGTTTATGTAATAATCAGTAATTGATTTGTGAGTCTGTCATTTCATTCCTACAAGCCACACATTACTGCAGCTCTCAATTGATGATTTTTTAAACATAATGTTATGTACAATGTTTTTTTCTAACATTTTTTTTTCTGTTCAGCAGCTCATTACTCAAATATTTTGTTTACTGTAATTTGAAACAAAGACATAAAACATAATCAAGAACGTGAAACCAATTAATACTTTATATTTTTGCTATTAGTTGAATACATGTGCTTATAGAAAGCAGTTATTAGCTAGCTTGTGAGCGGTTGCAGTCTCCAATTCTTCTTTTTAGAATTATTATGACAATGTTAACTTAAAACTCAAAAACAAAAGTGAGTTTTCTTTTGGTGTGTGTGTGTGTGTGTGCTTTATGATGCTGTGCATGCGGGATGGCTGGATCTCTTCAAACAGAAGGCAAAATGAGCAGTTTCAAAAGCACAACCTTAAATCCTTGCCTCGCTATTTCTAAGGCCCTGAAAGATTTAGTTGCCAGGCAACATTAGGACAGAGCTTTCAATTAAGTCACTTTGAGTTCACTGGTCTGCACTGTTGTTAGGTCCAAAGCATCCCAACTAACACCTGGCTTGCATTTCTGTGAGTATGGCAGTAATGTGTAATCCTGTGTAGAGATGAAGGATAGATTCTGTAGAAAGGGCATTCAGTCTTCCTGATTGCAGTCCTTTCCTTTTGGAATAAAATGATCATTTTGGTAAAATATCTATGTATTTATCAGTGTATATTGAACTATTAAGATTTAAGGCACCTTTTAATGTATGCAGGCGCACTTGCATGGTGCATTTGGTCTTATGGAATTAAAATGGTGCTGCAGTTTAAGTGGGTGATGTTTAAACTCATGCAAAACAGATGGCATGAGTGGAATCCTTCGAGTGTCCTCTATTTTTATGAATCTGCAGTAATTCCGGTTAACTGGAAATCTTGTGGGTTGCTCTTATGTTCTGGCAGCTGTTATTTGTACAGTGAGGGACTTTATTGAATTTAATTTAATGTTATGCTTTTTTTCCCCCCAGACTGATTATTAGATTTCTGCCTTTAAGAATCTGCTGCAAGTCTGTCAATATTTATCCCTCCGTAGTTTCTACTTTTGTGGCTGTGCTTTGTAATTAATTAACTTTTAAGGTTTGAGGTCAAGTCTGTAAGGAAATTATGGGACAGAGAGAGCAGTGCATAAAAATGTTACATTGCAGTGCTTTCTTTGCATTGTCTATGTAAGCTATGTAAGACCTTAAGCCTTTAAGAGTAGCTTGTCTTTTTTAGCTTGGAATTGTAGTGTTCACCGTGTTATTGTATGTATGAATCTTCTATTTAGAGAAAAACATTTTTGTATTGTTGTAAACAAGGACAAAGCAATAGTACTTAATCATAGTAATAATACATTTTATTTATAAAGCGCTTTTCAAGATACACAAAGACTTTTCCAAGTTAACAGAACTGCACAATTACAAAAATTCATGAGAATATGTTTTTTGTTGAGCACAACAGCAAATTTCTCATCACTGTTCCTCTCTGACCCTGAAAACTATACAAAAGGGGGAGGGGGAATCATCTTTCATTTTCACAGATTCCACTGTCCCTGTCCAAGTCAGTGCCAGTTTCACCTGGGGAGAATCCAGGAGGATGGCTGATACATTAGCTCAAGTGTGGAAAGCATCAGGGCCTTCTCATTTCATCCACTGGAAGTCACAGTGATTTGGTGCATGTTGATGAATGTTTTGCTTCCCTGTTGCAGTCAGATTACTTTTCTTTATTCATGTGTTCCTGTGTAAAAACAGGGAGGAATGCTAATGAATGTTAAGACTTTCTGAACGATTGTTCAGAAAGATTGAACAGTACCACTACTAGGCCTCTGTTGTAAGTTTTCTGTATGAATCAAACAGGTTGTGTTAATTTTAATGTTCCTCATCTTAGTGATTATGTTAATTTATAACCATACGCAAATCCCTTTGTGACAGCAGGCATGCAACTTTTTTTTATTAGTTTCCGACTCTTGGGTAAGTAAATCTTACTTATTTGTAAGGGTTTGCTTTGCGAATGTTTAATTTCATAAAAGGGACATGTGACAGCAGCAGCGCTGTCATATTTAATCTGCTGATACACCAAAAGGAGAAAAGGTCCACCTCATCTAGCCTTACCTGTATGCAGCTTGTATGAAACACAAAGAAGCTAACTTTTTACCCTGCTTGCAACATGGCTGCAGCCTTTTGTGCCCAGGTCTAGCAATGCCTATTCCTTCAAATTGATACCAGTCAAGCCTGTCTGAGTATAAGTTATAAAGAGAAATGCATTATCTTTACTGGAAAGCTTGTGCTCCAGATCCAGACTCTTCTGTTCTACTACATTCTCCCACTCAAACAGATCATGATAGATAACAAAATTCAGTACCATAGCAATACAGATGATCCACAAACTTATATACCCATAGAACCTGGAAACTAAAATCACTTACAAAATTTAATTTAGTGTCTCAAGCAAATAAATAACTGGATTCACCATAATTTCCGACAATTAAACAAAGAAAAAACAGAGGTAATCATTTTTTAGATCCGAAGAAGAACGGCTAAAAGTCAGTGTCCTGCTTCAGTCCACAATACTGAATAGCACAAACTAAGCCAATTATTTTGTTATTTTGGACTCTAAGCTGAATTATAACAGTCACATCAAATAAGTTACACAGTTCATCACCTTTAGAATGTTTCCAGAATTAAAGGACTGATGTGTCAAAGTGACTTGTAAAAACTGATTCATGCATTGAATCAGAGGGCTACTGTAACACTCCATTCACAGGCTTTTTGCAAAAATCGATCAGGCAGCTGCTGCTCAAGTCCTCACTAACACCAGAAAGATGGATCTCTCCAGTTTTGAGGTGTTCACATAGGCTCCTTGTCCAGCAAAGAGTTGATGCTGTTGATCAAGTTTTAAATGGTTTAGGGCCAAAATACATCCCAGATTTTTTGATCTATTAGGAAAGGATAAGGATACGCCTGCATTTGGCATGAAATCATACATAGCCTGGGTTTCATGAGGCAGTTGACTTTGATTTTGTGAGCCTTGTTTGTATGAGAAGTCACGCCCAGCTCTTTGTCCATTTTTTGCTACAACATCTAGTTGAATCTAGAGTGTGCCACAAGGCTTGCCCTCATTTAAAACTGAACTGATAGTATTTATTGCTTAATTTCTTGTGGTTGATCTGTGTTGATTGAACTACTGACCCACACAGCTAAGTTCAGCCCTGACTGACACACACACTGACCTGTCCAGGGTGTACTGTGCCTCTCACCTAGCAGCAGCTGTGGTGGGTTCCAGCCAGCATGACTCTGTATTAGAATAAGCAGGTGTAGACAATGGAGGGATTGACGACACACACACTATCACCTTGATTTCAATATGTTAACTAGAATAAAAAATCCAAAGAGGTGCAATAAAAGTCAGCTTTACTTGATGTGTTTAAGATATCAATTTTGAATCTTAGAGTGTTTTATTTGCAAATCTTGAAGTGATCTATTTGTTTTTCTCCTCTCACCTCTTGTATAGGCTACGGGTAGATTACACTTCCATTTTAATACATGCTGACTGAACTCAAAAGAGACAGATTGTTTGCTCTTAACGGTTTACTGAGGTTCGAAGGGGTTTCCGGTGGCTATACGTTTGTAGCTTTTTTATGCTAAGCTGTGCACACGATGTAGTCAAAGATTTGATTGTCATTGATTTGGTGGAACCCTCCTGGTCTCACAGTTCAAGAGTGTTCAATCCCCATGGGGCTTATTGAGTAAAATCCAATGGAACAGGTGAATCTTTTTTCTAGCCTGGAGCACGTATTTGGTCCTTTAAACCTTGTCATAGGGGGGAATCTAAACTTAATTTACCTAAAAGACTCCAGGTGTGCGTTTCAGGAAGCAAAGAAGCTGCTTTAACTTTAGTATCTTACTGGGGCTTGGCCAGTGTGGTCTGCTACAGTTTAGGGCTGATCTTAAGCTCTCTCTGTAGACTGAGGACCATGAGTCTGTGAAACTTTAATCTAGATATTGAAACTGTTAGTAAACAGCTCCTTAATTAAACAACAAGTAGCTACAGAGCTGCATTTTGTACTCGTGTGGAGTTTTGTTTGTGGCTACTTCAGTGACGACATGTTTAATATTTATTGAGCTTTCAGTAGTGGTCAACGTAAAGCTTTTTTTAAAAAAAATAAAAGATGATGCAGACTTTTTAGTAAACATAGAAACAAATTATGGGTTATATGTGATGCTAATATAATGTTCACATCTGATAAAATGCAGCACTTTGATTTTATTGACACATTTTACACAAAATTGATGGACTTGTATCTTATTTTCCACTTTGACCATCAACATTCCACTGAGAAAGAAGATATCTTATTCCAGAGATTCCTGACCAGTATGGCAGCATGGTACGCACAATTTTTTGGAAACGTTCCACATATAACTGCAGTGTCTCATAACTTAAGCTGAACTATCCTTGACTGAGCCTGCAAAGCAAATCTTTTAGATCAGAGATGTCTAATTCCAGTCCTTGAGAGCCATTTTTCTGCAGATTTCAGCCTGTTAATTACCCATTAAAGGACCACAACTTGACATCCTAACTTCAGATGAATGTATAAACTGGATAAGTTTTAATAAAAAGAATAAAAATATTCC
>JAOXYM010000024.1:14050149-14060898 GCA_028567055.1 Leptatherina wallacei | reverse complement strand
AAGAAAAATAAGTGTTGTTAAACAATTAGCTGTAAATGAATCGAAATCGAATCGAAAAAAATCAAAATCGAATCGAATCGTTTCAGGGAATTGGTGACAATACCCAGCCCTACCACTAGGGGTGCTAAAACTGTAACGTCCCCGAAAATTCAACAGTCTTTTCTTCAGTCTTCCTCCTCAGACACCGTTTTCACCTTCTTACTTCGTTCAGCCATGACAAACTTTAGATTGAAGAGGAGGAAAAAGTAACACAAAGCAGAGCTCTCTGTGTTTATAAAGGGGGAGCATAAAGCAAAGCACTCCAGGTCACATGATCCCATGAGAAACGGATCAGCTCCTTCAAAGTTACAATGTCTGGTTTCTAAGGAGGGCAGCCTCCTCGGAGTTCCGACACGTGTCAAACACTGTATATTGACCCCAGAAATCCTCCATTATTACTCACATTAGGCTAATATCTGGGTCAAAACACAGTACACAGTATCCCTTTAACTAAGGTTTTTCTTTTTCTATTTCTTTTTCAATTCTCTTCCATTTGTACACCAATGATGATGATGACAGATTATATTTCCTTTTGATGACTGCGTCATATGTAACTCATAGTATGTATTTTCTTGCCTTTCTTTTGATTATGTATGGCACATGATGTTACTTTATGTATGAAATGCATCTTAATTATGCACGCATACAAAAAAAAAATCTAAGGTCAACCAACCAAGCAAATAAATCCATCACTATTCCATGTCTTTCCACTGTAGTTTGTGTAGCATAATTTTGATCCAGTAATCCTATTAGGATTAAATGTTCATGTGTTGTCACGCCTTTTCTTTCTTTTTAATGAACATTTTTTTACATGAATGGTGGGGATTGTAAGGAACTTTATGGATTGTGTCAATTATGATTGCTGACATCTGTAAGCATCAATAATTTCTTTGAATATTTCCTCAATGAGCTTGGTATATTAAAGTTGTTGTAGAATATTTCTGCCTTGGTCAAGCCTTATTTACAAATCCCAAATGAGATCTACTAAGATCTTGAAGGATTGCCGGGTTTTGGTTGTGTTTGTTCTGAACTGAGGTTCTGCTTCTCCAGTCTTACACCCAGTAATTTTAATAGATTTTGTACAGCATATTACCCTGCCATTATAATGGTTAAAATGTTTCACAGTTATTCTTATAACAATAATCAACTAAAAACAGTTGTCGTAATGAGAACCATAATACTGGGGCACCTTTTTCTTAGTGTCATATTTTAGGAAGTACACTACAAAATACAATGAGAACTCAAGCTGAACACACTTTTGGTTTGGTGACTAATTCTGCTGGTCAAACTGTAAATTCCTTGACTCAGATCCTTCAGGTTTGGTCGCCCTGGTGTCGAGTGTTACTGTCAGCATGAGAGTGGAGCAGCTGTCATCCAACTACAGTTTCTCATCAATGAGGTAAGTCCCAAAACCAGAGAAGCTACTCTGTAAGATAAGCATTCACCACATTTCCGTTGGTGTTTTTGATGCACTTTTAAGAAGAAGTGAAATAACTTTATTTTTTGGTGCTCCTACCTCCATGCTTAGCTGTATGGCTCAATCCACAGAAGCTTGATCCTTAGAAATTACTCCTTGTTGTAAAAGTGACTAATAAGGCTTTTCAATTATGTATAATAAAACATCATTTTGCATTATTATAGGGAAGAAATTATGGACCAAACACAAATTTTCTTTCTTTTTGTGAGTTGATAAAACCCAGTTTATTGATTTCAAACTGTTCTTTGGAAATGTGTTTTAAATTTCTTTTAGCAGTTTTTTAAAAAGCTTGCTTCCTAAATTGTTCCGCCGGCAAAAGAAAATATGGCTACTGTATTGTCTGACAAACTAAAGACATGAAATAATGAGGACATACATCAGAGCTATGGGTTTTGCACATTTCACCACTAACATATGCCAAACAAAGCTCTTTCTCTGTAATGACATTTTTCTTTACTTTTAAGCACTTAAAACCAGTACTTCACTTATATATTAGTAGTATCATATTAGTTGTTGAATATGAGCATTGAGAGCCTGGTCTATTTAAACAATAGAAAAAAAGAAAAGGAAAAAGGAAAATGGAATAAGTTTTTAGATTATGTTTTTACACACTTTGTCTGCATTTACCCTTTAAAATGACACAGTCAGAACAAACCACCCCCAGGGTTTATTAAGCCTTTTAAATAAAAACAAAAACAAATAGACAGTTTTGCCCATATGTCATTTTAAGCTACAAGCTATGCAAAAAAAAAAGTGAAAGCATTTTTTGAGTGGCCATTGGTGAGCTTGAAATATGACAGCAGTATCGAATACCTCCAGGCCGAAGTCACTTACAGAAAAAAATAAAACTAATTTTGTTTTGCTTCATATTTGAGCAATGCAGTATTTCATGCTAAGCTGTGTGTGTGTTGGCTGTGTGTGTGTGCATATGTGACAGCGTCTGTGTGACTGTGACTCAGCAGCTAACAAACCCTTAGGGAGATGGAGATGATTTTTAGTGCCTCCTACACACACACATACCCTCTTATACATCTTATGATTCATCATCATTACCTGGGAGAATGCTGCCAGGGAACGCAGTGTAACTAATTTCTGTCATGTTCACAGAGAAAATGTGCAGTCTGAAGACATGCTTATGGAAATTTCTGTTGTTGTGACCTCATGTATTCAAAAATGTTACCTGCTTATGTTTGAGTCCTTTTTTCTTTTGTAAATTTTTGAAAATGAAATAAAATGTCCATGCCTTTGCTATGACAGGGAGCGCTGGTGAGTGCTTTGGCTGACGACAGTGTTCATCTGTGGAACCTGAGGCAGAAGAGACCAGCCATCCTCCACTCCCTCAAGTTCAACAAAGAGAGGTAATCAGTTTACACAAAACTACAACTGATGACAGTTGAAGTGTCTTTTCTTTTTCTTTTTTTCCCTTTTGGTGCTAAATTAGACCTTCACACATTGTCTGGTGTAATGTGAACTGTGACTGAGCAGTGGCAGTATCACAGTTTGCTGCCTGTGTGAACTGTTTTTGCACTAGTGCTGCATGCAAACAGACGGCGTGTGCCTAGAAAACTGTGTGCAGGGCAAAGGAGGTGACAAGGAGGCCAATGCTCTCTTTGTTTTTTTCTTTTTCTCTGCCCCTGTGGGTCTCTAAAGGCTTTTTATGTGGGCCCTCCTCTGCCTTTGAGGATTTCTCTTCACTGGGGCACAGGTGTGAACTCACCCAAACAGCTGAAGGTTTACACCCGAAGCTTGTTCCACACATACAAGCAAACCATAAATAAAAACACCAACAAGCAACATTAGGTGGTGTCGAATTCTAAAGTTCTGAAATTTTGATTTTGTCATTCATAGAATATGCTTCATTCATCGCGGTATGGTAGTCTGTGCCAGATGGGCAGGTCTGAGTATTTGGAAACTGCTGATCTACTGGGATTTTCACACACAACCAGCTTTAAGGTTTACAGAGAGCGGTCTGAAAAAAAGAAAATCTCCAGTGAGCCACAGTGGTCTGGAGAAAAATGCCTTGTGGATTTCAGAGGTCAAAGGAGAATGGACAGACTATTTGGAGTTGATAGAAATGCAACAGAAGCTCAAATAACCAGTGATTACAACCAAGGTATGCAGAATACTGTCTCTGAACGCACAGGTCCAACCTTGAAGCAGATGGACTACAGCAGCCAAATACCACACCGCCTGCCATTCCTGTCAGCTAAGAACAGCAAACTAAGGCTACAATTCACACAGGCTCAGCAAAACTGGACAATGGAAGATGGAAAAACGTTGCCTGGTCTGATGAGTCCCGATTTCAATTTTCAGAATGCAGGGGTCAGAATTTGGGCCAACAACTTGAAAGTCTGGATCCATTCTGCCTTGGATCAAAATTTCTGGCTGCTGGTGGTATAATAGTGTTGGGGATATTTTCTTGGTACACTTTGGGCCCCTTATTACCACAGCCTACCGAGCATTGTTGCTGACATGTCCATCCCTTTATGACCATCGTGTATCATCTTCTGATGGCTACTTTTAGTCAAATCATCTCCAACTGGTTTTTTGAACATTGCAATGATTCACTACATCTCAATCCAGCAGAGCACCTGTAGGATGTGGTGGAACGGGAGATTCTCATCATGGATGTGCAGCTGACAAATCTGTATCAATTGTGTAATGCTATGTTGTCAACATGGACCAAAATGTTTGAGGAATGTTTCCAACACCTTGTTGAATCTAACCCATGAAGAATTCAGGCAGTTCTGAAGACAAGAAGAAGATCCAACCTGATTCTAACAAAGTGCAGCTAAAAAAGAGACCAGTGAGCGTATTTGTATATAGGTTGTCATTATATTATATCCCTGGCACCATCATTTCGACTACCCTGCAGATGACCATCCACAACGTTGATATTTGGCCTTTAAACCGTCAACAGTATAGATACAGCATAGAATTTTACAATTTGCTTAGAAAAATAAGTCTCAAGTCTCAAACAACACGTTGTCTTTGAGAGCAAACAAGCATCATCTGATCAGCTTTCCTATTTTTTCCAACATCAGATTAATAAATTGTGGCATTTATTCCCTTAAGTAAATGCTGTTTACATTTGGAGATGCAAGTGGAGAATCACCTCTCCTCAAGGAAGCTTGCATCCACTGGCTCCTCTGATCGCAAACGTACTGACTACCCATCAGAATCACTCATATCATTCACCAGTGATTTGCCAGAGTGAAAAGTCGTGAACGGGTTACACGTCAGAACCAATGATCTGAGACTGCGCTGATGTGATGGACAGGTGGCCAGCAGCAGGTTTTAGGGCGGATTGTGTTCTTGTGGAGGCGCTTGACCGCCTCTGACATTTAGTAAGCATTTTGAACGCAATGACCTCAAGTCAAGGCAACGGAGAAGAGTGGAGTTACTGCGTTTTCAGAGATGTCAACATGGAAAAGAGAGACTGCAAAGTCACTTGACATATTTAGAATGGAGGGAGGATGGAAGAAAGTTGACGTAAGAAACTAGGAGGAAGGAAAGAAGAAGAATTTGAGAATAATTTAAAAGGAGGAATTAAAGTAACAAGGTGTATTAGGAAGATGTATGAAAGTTCCATTCCTGATTCCATGTTGTCAGTCCTCATCTGTATGATATACACTGGGGAAAAATGCCAAAACCTTAGCTTCAGGAGACGATCTGACAAATTGATCTCAGTGTGAGACATCAGACTGTTAACAATTTCATTTTAGATCTCTTCTGTCTCGCAGAAAACCATTTGATCTATTCTGACGAGGTATTTGGTTTTCCTCTTTATTCCAAAGAAATGCAGCTCAGGTGAACTACCAGTGTCATTTTCTCTAAGTGTTAATGTTGTTTTCTATGCTTTATGTGTTAAGCCCAACAAAGACCAGCTGTGTTGCAGAGCATTGCATCATTTGAAGTGCATCAGTTAATGAACACCAATACCAGACCCACAGGATATGTCATGCTGCACAGACACACGATGCAGTCAGGCTGGGCTGGTGCAGATCCAGGAAGTGAATGTGATTATAAAATGCTGCCTGAGCATACAGCCGATGGGTGCTGAAATTTTGTGTCGCTCTGTATCCAGGGATTCTGGCGGGGTTCATCCTGTGATTATTTGCATCATGATTGCGTTAGATTTAAATTATGGGGATGCATTGATATGTGCCATACGTTGTCAGATGAGATGTGCTGAATCCTCTAGGGCTGCATACTAGACTTTTCAATACAATTGTTGAGTAAAGACAACTGCATGAAAGTGAATGCATTGGAATAATGTCATGATAGAAAAATATGACTGTCATGTGTGACCAGCTCATGGCGCTTGCCATGAAATGTATCGGGTGTTTTTTAGACTACTTGCTTACTAGTAATTGGCAGAAAATGCACCATTTCTCCTAATGCAGCTCTCATTACTGTAGTTTATTCTCCCCTCTGCTGACTAAATGAAGCACAGGATAAATTGCCATTCTGCTACAGAATACAAAATTTGAACATGAAAAGTTTTGTCTTGCAGTGTAAATGTATGTTTTTTGTCATTCTTTTTGTTTTATTTAAAATTCTTTGTAGATTAACATTTCCTTCTCACTGTGTGCACTCATGTTCCCCCTTTGCAATACTCTGTGGCTGTTACTGAGAACAGTGAAGGCTGAATGTGGTGGCCCTTTGGGGCAGCTTCCAGTGTTAATGGCACCATCAGGATTCCCTGAGACAACCTTTGTATTTCAGCTTTTATATCACACAGATTAACCAAGTATCTGTCTTGCACTCTGATGAGCTTTAAGACCTCCCCTGGTAGTAAGGGTTTTCAGTCTGTTAACTCTGCTTTGTGTGTTATTTTGTTGTTTTTCTCTTCGAGCAGAACGGTGTAACAAGCCAGATATGTCATATGGGAAATACTCAGATTTTAGGGTTCTGTAATGATGGTGATACAATTTAGTTGCATGAGCTTGAAAGACATCCTACCAAAATTCCTAGATTGAAGAGCCACACCCTTGATGATAGTAAAATGATTGCCCTCCACTTTGTGACTATGTCCCTTTCATCATTAAGACTTGTTTAGATACAGTCCTGCAGTTAAACAGAGAGGATCACCCAGAAGAACCAGGCTCACCTGAATGAAAAGTCTAATTTAAAGGGATACTGTATAACTTTTGGCCACTAGGGGTCCTAAACCTGTAATTTTCCCCAAAATTTAACATGAGTAATAACTGATGATTTCTGGGGTCAATACAGTGTTTGATGCATGCTCGGAGGGGGCTACCCTCTTCAGAAACCAGACATTGTAACTTTGCAGGAGTGGATCCGTCACTCATAGGATCATGTGACCTGCAGCGCTTTGCTCTACAGCTATAAAACACAGTGGGCTGTGCTTCATGCTACTTTTTCCTTGAAAATTTGTCAAATGTGAACAAAGTAAGAAGGTGAACACGGTGTCTGAGGAGAACAGAAAGAGGAAGGCTGTTTAATTTTGAAACAGTGTCATGTGGCCTGTGGGAAGTTACAGGTTTAGCCCCCAGTGGCCAAAAGTTACACAGTATCCCTTTTAAGAAACGTTTTGATATTTCTATATACAACAGACCAAGAGATTTGTACAAAGGATAATGACATATGGATGAATGCACCAATGCTCCCCACATATCTCAAGCAATTCCAGTCATCTCTTTATTTTTCCCTGTCCTTGAGAGTGAGCAGTCAACCATATTCATTATTTCAATCTGCATTAATATTGTTCTTTGGTGGGGCAGACAGATATCAGTGTTCACGGTGCCGTAGGTCAAAGGTATAATAGTATACAAATGAATTTGAAATACCCAGCCCACCGTGGTCCACTGGTCTTTGTAGTTTATGCAAATTTGGAAGGGGGTGCTTGCTATTCCACAGAAATCAGTTACAGAGCTCCTCAAATTGTGTGAAATGCTTTAGTGGAATTCTAACTGGGGCTACCTGAAGAATATAAATGAACTTGGTTGCAAATGTCATTATTTAAAACATCAACTTTCCCTTACAGTGATGAGAAAAGATGGTCCCATGTATGAATATCTGCACAATATTGGTACAACAGAGGGTCAGTGTTGGATTTCCAACATTTGCTCTTGCTATGGCATTACCCCCTCATCCCCCTTCTAAATGTCTTATGGTGAGTTCCAGGTTCATGATGCTTTGGGACACAATGTCTACTTAATGGAAAGGCTTCTGATAAACTTTTTAACCTCAGAGGTGAGAGAGAGTTAATCTATAATGTGAAAGAGCCGTGTTTATTTTTCACAAAAGTGGCACAGAACTTTATTTTCTTGAACCATAGTTGTCAAAATAAATAACATAAGGTCACATTTCCTCCAAGTGTCATATGCAGTTAAGAGCAATTCTTGAAGCCAAGAAACAATGTCAACCATTTTTAAAGTTAACATGTGAGATTGAATCTGACAGATCTGTAAAGTAAATAACATTTTTGGTCCCCTGTTGCTGCTCTGTCCTGTCCTTTTACTTTTACTTTTTTTTTGTGTCCTCCTTGACTCTGTGTTAAAAGCCTGACTTGTCCCTTTTTAGAGGACAGGGCAGCCATTTCCTCCATCAGTAATGGGACAGTTACCCTATTACAACTGCCATGAGGGACATGAGATTTTTTAGTTTAGTTTTGTAAATATTTGGCTTAATACACTTGATTACTTTCTTATGCTTATGTTTCCCTTGAATTGATGTTTAAGTCATCACATACATTCTTGGCGAGGGTCCCTTGCAGAGGGTACCACTTCAGTGATTCTAAAAAAGAAAGAAGATAACATGTCCAGCTACCCTCTTTTTATGCACTTAAGATTATCATGACCTGGATCACTGAGATCTACACATGCACAGGCCTATCATCCTTGGGCCCATCCCAGTACTTTAAATAGATCTTTCTTTCCCGCCTCCTTGCCTTCGTCTCTCCCTCCTTCTCCCACATCAGAATTTGAGTTGATGTGTGAAAGCAGTGCTGCATAAAGAAAGAGGGAGTTGAGACAGACTGGGCTTCAGCCAGAGAGCACTGAGTCAGTCTGTGGGTAGGAGTGTGCAGATAGAGGACGCGCAAAAAGAAATCCTGCCGAGTCATTCTGGCGTAGGATGCTCTCGTCACCTCCTGGCCTCCCAGGAATGTGCCGCAGAAGGGGATGCTATTTTGTCAAAGCTGGATGGTGTGATAGGATGTAATAGGGGGGGGGGGGGCACTTGCAGCCTAAGTGAGAATTTTTTTCTGCTCATTGGTGGGATTAGAGAATCATTCACAAAACTTTTTTTTTCCCCTTTCATGAACAGAAAGATTATGATTGCAGATTTCACTACCCAGCATTTAATCTCTGGACAATCTTGAAAGCCCCATGTGGTAATACTGCAGATTTAGGTCAGTCGATGGCAAAACTGCATAATATGGAGCCAGAGTTGTTTACTGATGATGTGCATGTCAGCACTTTATGATATCTGCCTGAGCCTGACCCATCGTGAGAGTCGATCTGCATCCTCAAACTTGCAAAAATATCTGTTTATCGACTACACAATCCCAACCTGATCTGCAGCTGTAGCACATAAATGTGACATCTCCAGTTGTACAGTGCAATCACACTATATCTAGTTATCCTCTCTCCTTCCCTGCAACAGTTTTTTCAGTATAAATGGTAATTTAAGCAAGTTACTCCTTAATTCAGTAATGCAGGTTATTAACAGTAGTATGGACAGAGATCTGCAGCTTCTCTGATTTTTACGTGTTTGAAATTAAGAACGTCTGATAAGATAGAGTGAAAGAGACAGGAGATGGGTAAGTAAGCACAGACTACTTAACCTACAATTTATGTAAGACTGCACAGTTGAAAAAGACTGCTTGTCCTGTATTTAACCCAAACCCAAGGGACATGTTGCTTATGGTTCAACCTGCACATCACTACAAGCTACAGTTAGTTTTCAGTACTAACAAGCTCAGGGCACGTCTTTAAAATATTTGCCTAAATGAATATGGCCCAGTGGCAGGAACTCTGATATGTTGATCTTTTAAAGTAGATGTTGACATAAATAAGCTTCCCAAGTTTTTCTCTTCTTCTCTGCCATCTCACAGATGTAATTACTTCCATATTCCATGAAGCAACAGGGTGATCTGTTCTGATGCAACTGGGACAAAACTCACTGGATAAAATCTTTGAGGTTTGACTTACAGTATATCATAAACAGATTTAATCAGATTGTCATGTAAGCATAATCGATGAGGAACTTTATCAAAAACCAGATGTAATATCCATTCTAAGAAAGTTTGCTGAATTTGACTTAGAGGCACTGCAGTATTAAAGACTGCTCTGTGTAATGACTGTTAAATTTTGACTTGATAGCTCTTGTGTCTGATTATTCTGTCAAAAGTCTCAAGTTTAAAGCAGAGGTTAAAGGGGCCCTGTTTTGCTCATTTCAGGCTTATTTATTTTTTATATATGAGTCCACAAGGGCAGGAATTGATCAAGCATTTTTCACATTTATTTATTTTAGATCAATCCTCTCCATAGGCCCTCAAATCAGTCTCTGCCAGAAACAAGTAGAATTAGACTCTTCCGCATTAAGCCCCGCCTCCTCCTGATGCGGGCTGGTTCTGATTGGTTGGCTGCCGGGAATAGTTGTCGGGAGCGCGCACATCAACTCTTTTTGCCGTCATAGAAACACCGGCAGAACTTGGAAACAAGACAAAGTAAAATAAATACTCTGTAAAAAGTGTCAACACAAATCATCCAGCCTTACATGTTCAAGCCCAAATCAGACCCCGAAAGCAAGGGGGGAACTCAGCAACTCGCAGAAACTAATACAGCAGAATGTATCTGTTTGGTAAACACTCTGCTTACCAGCCATAGTCCATTATAGCGTTATTTGCCGTCTTTAACTCGTATTATATATTTGAAAATGCCCCTGTTAATAGGTGTACATTTGGCAAATGTACCACAATGCCAACGGAGGTGGAAAATGTCTGCTGCCAAGAAATAGATAAGGTAATGATGCTATTTGCTAGTTTGACCGTTGCTCACACACTAACGTATCTAAACATAACAGACAACGGCTTTACTCACAGCTTGTGGCTCAGGATCGGAAACACGGACCTTGATTGTAAGAGCAATTTCCTTTCAGCAAAAGCCTGGTATGCAAATCCCGCATATTATAAATAACAACAAAATATGTTACCATAGCTATGCTGATGACACACAGATCTACATAACCATCTCACCAGGAGA
>JAOXYM010000024.1:14022273-14034924 GCA_028567055.1 Leptatherina wallacei | reverse complement strand
GTGACTTAGAACATTGTAAGAGACTATTCCAAGGACTTATAAAAGTGATTTTTGCATAATATGTCTCCTTTAACACACCGTCGGCTCAAAAAGGTTTGTTTTGTCTTCTTAATATAGTAATGGTTTCTTTTTCAGACAAGATTAAGGTAGAAAATGTTCGTTTTTTACCTTGACATGTTCCGACTGACGACTGCAGTCTTCCTCAGAAGTCTTATCTGACAGCTATGACGAGTCATTTATCCGCTGTTTTCCCTATGCGTGGCCAACCTGATGGATCTGTCCGACTCTAAATAAACACACTGTTATCTAAAAAACAAACATGTAAATAGACAGAACACAAGCCAATTAAGACGACTACTAAGATAAAAAATACGATTGCACTGCAAAACTCACAATACATGCAAATAGAGACAGCTATTGCAAATGGTAGCCTATAGATAAATGAGATTAAAGACTGCTGTTGAGCAATATCCTTGTTCTCCTGAATGTCTTTTTTTTTTTATTCCAATGAGGAAAAAAACTAAACAAAAGAGGAAAATAAGTCACCGCACACAGTGACTTTTTATCTTTTTATCTTGGTGCTCAATGATCTTTGTGTGGCCTGTCTCAGTGCTTCCTGTTTAAAATCTCTTAATTTTAAGCTAGGTGATTGAAAAGGGACTAACATACCTTTTTCAAGAAACCTATTAAACTGCCAGAAATGATCACCCAGTTAACCAAGAAAATAGAGGGGATGCAGTGTTCAGGTTGTCCATCTTTCCTGAGTGGTGTTTGAATAACAGGTCAGATAGAAATTGTCACTTGAAAGACAGAAAATTTGATCTGTGAAATGAATTTTTTCATATGAATATGTTGCATAGTAGTTGCACTTGGAACACTTTTTAGATGAGGCATTGGCAACGCAGGTTTATATTTATAGCACATTTCATGTACAAGACAATTCAAAGTGTGTTCGTAAAACATCAAAAGACTTACAGATACAGCAAAGAAAGCATTACAGCAGTAAAAAGCAGCAACAAATAGCAAAAATCACAATAAAAACAAAATCATAAATTGAATTAAGATTATTTAAAGCAAGATAAGTTAAAAGTTTCTGTGCATATTTCATGCATAGGCACATGAGAAAAGAAATGATTTAACAGTGTGGACATTTGGTGAAAATGTAATCTCCACTGGCCGTTTGTTCCACTTGTTTGCAGCATAACAGCTAAAAGCTGCTTCTCCATGTTTAGTCTGCAGTATCCGGCACTTTTCTGTTTCGCATAAGAAGAATTACAACAAAAGATCACAGCGTGTTTGGCTCATTTGATCATGCCACTGAAGATTAGCCAATCTTAGTAACTTCATTTGCTGCACATATTCTGTCGGTTTGACAAAACAGTCGTCCTAATTGGCCCGATTAATCCATTTACTCAAGTTTTGTTAAGCTGAAGAACATGAGCTTTCTAAGTCACCCTATTGTAGACTAATGCAGCACTTTGGAGAAACAAATGGAAGCACACATTCACATGTAAGCCTGAAACACACACAGCATCAGTTACAGCTAAGTACTACTCCTTTTAGATATAAGCCAAAAGGAGTAACATACCAGGAAAAATGGAAAGGCAAGGCTTTGGCATGACAGTAAGTTAGACAAGCATATATTACGATTGTTATGTTGTCTGATGATTTTCTATGATGATTTTTTTTTCATTATATAAACAACAATGATACAGACATTAAAAACAACTAAACATTCAAATGTGTGTTAATTTGTGAGAGAATCCAATGTGCTTGTAAAGTGAGTGAAAGCCTTGAATAGGTTTACTACGACAATGAAAACAACTCTACACTCTCCCAGCACATGCTGTTGAAATTTGTGTCAGTTATTTTAGTTGCATACATAAATGTGACACATTTAATTCTCAGAGCTGTGATTGTGGCAGTTGTTGTTTCTATCAATAAGTTGTCAGAATAAAAAGAAACAGCTTTTTGTACTTGTTGAAAAGCTCTTTTTTCTTTTTCTGTTACCGTCCCTTGTAAGCCTGCAGAAACGGGTTTATTTTCCTTTGCTACTGTAGGCTGCTTACACCTGACTTCCTCTCATGCTGTGCAGGGAAGCCAAACGTGTTGCCTCTCTTTCTGCCCGTCATGGAGTCTTCTCTATCCTCTGTCATCCCTGCCTTTCTCACTGAATGCCTGTTGCTCTTCCTTTTCAGCTTATAATTGGATTTGAGTCTGGGATCGTGGTCCTTTGGGATCTGAAATCAAAGAAGGCAGACTATCGCTACACTTATGATGAGGTAGGCAAATCTCGCAGATTTATTTCATCCTTTTCAGTCATTCCCATGACTTTTGATCTACAAGGCTAAAGAGTATCTTTTTGAACCTGGGAATTAAATCGCATATTCATGAGCTGAACTGTTTACAACTTTGTAAGTGTGTCAAACTTTGTGTTTAAGATATTTACTGATACTAAGGATGGAAAGGGTTCTTGTCTGTATGTGCATGACATTGCATGCATACTATTTAAACACCTTCCTTAAAGTTGAGTCCCCCCCCCCTCGGAACATTGGTGTTAAAAGCTGATAACGGAACCAAAAAAGAAAAAAGGAGTGCTGACAAAGAGCAGATAAGACTCTCTACAACTCCTTTTTTCTTTTCTCGGGTTGAAGTTTTTTTTCATGGGGAGTAGCAACCCTAATGTGCTGTTTGATTTAAGATGAAGCCAAAGTGTGATATTTAACATAGGATTTTACAACTTACTACTTTACAACCTGCAATAACTGGATTCACTAACTGACTCAGTAATTCAGTTCAATTCAGTAACAGGAAAAGAAAGATGTCTGCTGCTTCTTTAGAAAAATTGGATGTCTGAATAGACTAAGAAGCACCTGGATCCTCTGGTTAAATGGAAAATGTACAATAGAGCTATGCAACAATAAGTTTAAAAAAGCAGCATTTAGTATCCAAAATGTCACGAGGAAACTTCTAAACTGACAGAACCAACAAATTGCAGATATGAAAATGACATATCAGCTCAATTTAACTGATCTGTGTGAGGGATGACGGTTCATTCTAAGGACAGTTGCGCTGATAAAAACAGGCTTGTGGTCCACTGCAGCCTGTAGGATAGTCAAATTCCCATGGTTACAATGCAATGAACCAAAAACCAAAATAAAAAAGTTCTTTTTGAAATTGATGTATTCTATTTAAAGCAAAAATAGTGATTATACGTGTAAAACTACTTAACGTGCTATTGAATGAGTTTTGGATGGATCAGACCCCTCCTTTGTTGATGAATTCTTTAGAGGACAAATGTAAAAGTACTTAAGTCACTTTACAAAATGAGCTTTTTAACATATTCTGTTAGGGGAGCACTACAGTTACAACTGAAGAAAAGCTGCTTGCATGAATTTATGAATGACACAGCAAATACGACACTTTGCAAAATGCATTTTTAACAATGTCATGTACAAAATATGTTATGCAGCAGTGAATTGTGTCATAATTTCTCTAGAGAGTTTGCAATGTTGAACAGTTATTTTGTTTGCCTGTTACAGTTTTTGCAAAAAGCCCCCCCTTTTTTCAACAAAATGTGTCATGTGACTTTATTGTCTTCCCCACAGGCCATAGTTTCTGTCTATAAATAACTGCAGATGCAACAACAAAATACATTTATGGTGTCAGTGCTCCTTACATCCTCTCTCGGTCTGATTTATGCTGAACCTAGAATGTATCCGGCCGCAAGAGATGAAATCTTCATTCCGAACGTGATTTCTTATTGTTTTGCAACACATTAAAACTATTCTACTTTGCCAGCTTTTAAAAAATTCTGTTACAGGACTGATGTGTTACTGTTGTGACCTGGGGAAATAGCATTTAACCAGGTTGAATTAAAGGTAAAGAAAGTTGTTTTGTGATGAAACAAAGTTTGCACCTGAGTGTGACACAATGACACTTACCAAGTCCGGTCTTACTCCAGACAGTTAAAAGAAATTCCCTGACAGATGACATTTTTTTTATTAAGTAAATGGGTTCTGCTAATTGTTGATTAAGTAAGTATTAAGTTAAGTATTTTGAAAATCCGCTCAATTACAACAGTTCTATGGTTATCCTTAATCTGACAATTGTTCGATCTTCCACATTCATTGATTTCACAATCCTAAGCGATTAGGATAACCGTCTTGCTGATGCACAAGTTGACAGTGGTGTAATTCTGTGAGCACAGACTCACAGACATGGAAAAAGAAAAAAAACACAGTGGATTCTGTTTGTACGGTATGTTGGGAACACTTTCTGTCACTTCCTGCCTCTGCTCTGTCTCTCTCTCTCTGATAAGCTAATAACCTCCCTCTGCTCCCAGGCATTACATCCTCTAGAACCAAATCTTCCCAAAGGAGCTCATCTCCTCTCTCTGAGGAGATACATCTCTCTAGAGAGTGGCTTTTGATAGGGTAGGAGTTGAGAAAGGGGGAATAGGCGGTGCTTCTCCTCTACATATGCTCACTGTGACATGCAGATGGAATAAAATAAGGGGCAGAAACACACAACTGTATTTACAACTGTTCTTTACCCCGTAGAAAATATCTTGATGGTTTTTCCTTTGGTTAATACATTTAAATGGTACGAGTAAGATAGCTTAAAAGTTTAAAGTGGGCCCAAACCAACCTTCAGAGTACCACTTTCCTGCATCAGTAGTGTCTTGTGGTTCTGATTGCAGATTTGATTACCGAGTACAGTGTGGGATATAAACATAAAAAAGGTTTCATGATGGAAGGTGTGGGTGGTATGGAGAAAAATGAATATGCTCTTGATATTCACTTAAATAATTAAATGATTATTAGCAAATAAGAATCACATAAAATAAGTTATCTTTCAATATTTCATTTTTAATCAGCAGAATTTACATTAACCTACAAAGCATGATCACTTTTGGTTAAGAAATTATACATGGCTTTGTACAATGCAGTGCACTAATTAACTGATTTGCTAAATATGAAAAAGCAACTTGGTTAAAGTTTCCGAGGCAGATGCCTGGTGGAGTTGTATACAATAAGAAAGTACACAATTACCGACTGGGTTGTTTTTGAGAACAAATGCACTTGAAGTGTCAAACTATGTCAATTAAAGTTATATTTTGTTTTGTTTTTGTTTACGGTTAAAAACTGGGTGCATGTGATTAATCTAATTAGTGTGGGGTTATAGATGTGTGCTAATTTCTGCCATGAAAAATATTCTCAAAATTAATTATAAGTCATAGACAAAATGAGGATTAGAAGGCAGAATTATAATTGCCATTCCCTGGGATCATGAATATCTGCAAATTTCATCTCTGTATAGCTTCTTCAAATAATACTTTTCAGAGAAATAACTTTTTACAACTAACAAATCCTTTTGCAAGCTACATTCTTTCTGCTTTGCACTTTTTCTCTCTTTCATTCAAACCCCATCTGCACAGAAGTGTGTTGCCAAGTATGAAAGTTGTCAACTGAAATGAACATGGAGGCTTTTCCTCTTTTTCCTTTCATAAACCGGAGAAGCCAATAGACAAAGCAGCCTTAGATTAAGACCTTAGAACAAGCATGTTTTGAAGCTTAGTTATGATGGAAATTTGTGATTCAATTTAAAAAGAAATGTGTGTATACGTAATAACTGCATCCTGTTTCCTCTGCAAATCTGCAAGCGCAGGGATCTGGTGGTACTGTTTGACACAAGTAATGGCAGCTTTTGTTAGGTCAGAAAATGTCAAACTCCAAAAATTTCAGCTAAATGGGCAACTTGACCTGGCTCCCAGAAAACAAAGTTTCCGGCAGAGTTCAAACAAAAAGCCAAAGCAATAAAACTTTGGTTTTACAAGCTCTCAAAGAGCTGAGAGAGCAAACCATCCACTATGTCTTTCAATGGATTGTCTATTATTAGCTGTGGATCAGCACTATGGGTTTGGAGTAAGTGCCAGCCAGAGAGCATCTGTCATCCTGACCCTACCTCACTCTGCTCCGTCTGACTCAACACCTCGATATAAGTTCGGCCCTGATGAATTGTTCATACTGCAGCCAGATCTAAGTTCTCTTTGTCTCTTTGTTTATCCGCTGGTGATTGTTTCTTACTTTCTAATTTATTTATTTATTCTTTATTTTATCTTAATTTATATAACTTCAATAGGCTCATTGTTCAAATCCACTAATGTATTCTACCATCTGCTCATACAAACATTCTGTCGTTTATCTCTCCTCAAAACTCTTTCTCTCATATTTCTTTGTGTTATGTTGTCTGCGTTTACATTCCTACCACTTTATTTTTCCTAATTTTCATACAGAGATCTTTTCCTTATTTGGGATTTTTTTCTTTCTGATCTTACCTCACATCTGTCTCCATCAAGTGATAAATAAAATTCACTTTAAGGAAATCATTGGTTACTCCTGGTATGACTGTGATAATAGTAAGATTTTTGTACACATTCCAACTCTTGTGAACTCTGTGTTTGCATGTTTGTTGCTGTTTGTGACATAGATAGCCTCACCTGCCCAACTTACAATTTCATTGAGTGAGGAATCACTTTGCTGGGTTACAAAAATAGAGGAAATGCATTGATGTTCAATGTCTTAAATAAAAGGTAAATATTTCCCTGATTAGCCCTAATATTATGATGACCAACCTACTCAGTAGGTCCTCCTCATTGTAAATTGTAAACGGCTTCCATTCCAGAGTTAATTTAGTAATCAACCTAAAAGTATTTGGGATGCAAGATACAGGTTGAGTCTGACTTGTTCCAGGTGGTTAATATTCTCCTGAAGAGATGATACACTTATTACCATAAAAACAAGAGTTTTACAAATTTCCTGTGGCATTCTTTCTGAGAGACAAGGATGCTTTCATTTTATATGCCCCTTGCAGAGAGCACGCTACCTGAAGGAACAGAAGAAGAATTCAATACAAACAAAAAGCAAAATATTCAACAAACTAAACAGAACAGAAACCGAAGAGGCCAAAGTGCTGAGGGTTAAAAGTATCAATAAGCTGGACACATATCAACAATAATCAACAGCAGACGACCTGTAAGGTAACAACATTTACACGAACATGAACCTGGAGACAATGGTAAAACTATGCAGAGAATCATTGAGCTTGATAACCTGGAACTACAAACATTTAAATATACTGATCACAATGTCTTGGATATGGAACATGACATAGAAGCGGATAAGTACCTCTTCAACTCCATCAATAATAACTGCTGCTATTACACTGATTAACAATATTACCAAATCAATAAGGATGGAAAACTATCAATTATACACATTAAAAGCAGGAGGATGCAAACTTTCCGGGTATCAAGGATTGAAACTTGAAACAATTCACACAATCATTCGACATCATTGCAATATCGGAAACATGGATGAACTCAAAAAAAGGGGTGGACTTGGATCTGGAGGGTTACAAGTTTGTGCATATGGATCAACAAAATAAAGGTGGAGGTTGGAGTTGCAATATATGTGGACAAAAATATTAACTAAAGGGTGTTGAACAGTATGTCAACGGTTGTCGACAACATCCTCGAATGCATATGAATTAAACTGTACAAAGAAAAGAATAAACCAGTAATCATTAGATGTATATGGTAGAATATGTACTTTTCAGTTATGTATACTTCATTTTTATTTTTTTATTATTTGTGTCTTTCCATTAGAGTATGATTATTTGTTTGCTCATTACATGTTCAAAATAAACTAAACTAAAACTAAAATGAAATCTCTTCCATCTGGTTGTCTGAAAAGATTAAAAACCATTGCTGCAAATTATTTGTGAACTTTATCTGGCATGAGTCTGGCTTCATTAGGAAGTTCTTTCTTACCCCTGCAAGATTTGTTGAGAAGTTCAATAACTATTCATAGCCGATGGGTCATTTGGCAAGTCGAGACGAGTGTTTTCATTAGTGGATAAAATATATTTGTTATTATGACGATCAGACTTTTGTAGAGCTCTGTTCTACCATATAATGTGGGTGTTACCCATGTTTTCAGTGTTATGACATTCCACACAATACACTTGCAGTTCATTAACTAATAAATGTATGGATATACTGATTATCCCTGAACAAAAACATTTTGATCACTCTATTAACAAATTCTTTTCTCCAGAAGTCTTTTTTTTTCTAATTGTACTGGCAACAATTTTCAAATATACCATACCAAATGAAGCCTGTTAACAGTCTTGTGAAAGATTATTCTAGCCATAAAGTAATGGACTCCACATAGTTTGGAAATTACCTGTAATCCTTAATTAATGGGCAGCAACAGTTGTTTCTCTGAGATCATTGCTGATGATGTCTTTCCTCCTTGGCATTGTGTTAACTCACACCTGAATGCTCAGGACCAACAAACAACCAAAACTGCTTTTATAAATGCGTACACCTGATGTCTTATGTAAATAATACACAGTGCAATATTAAATCTGTGGTTCATTATTAAATTCTGGTCATGATCCGATTATTTATTCAATTACATTGTGATACCTAAAACCTCATTATTTAGGAAAAAGAAAAGATTTTTTACATGACATACATCATGGTGCTTTATTTGATAAAAATGTTACACAATCTGTTTTGCTGCACCACATTCTGGGCAATCCTCTGTGCCTCTGAGTAAGGGACGTCTTATTTCTAAAGTTAATAACATCCCTGTTACCTCCAACCTTATTTTGTTCTCCAAATTTGGCCCACAATTCTTGCTTGTCACACATTTTTCCCTTATATTGTGCCTTCTTAATCTAAGACAGTTGAGCTTAGAAATAAATACTAGCTTAGCCTCTTTTCTTGCTGCAGTCATAAATTGTGATGGTTAATCATTTCAATGCAGAAAAATCTTAAGCTCACAGGTTTTTGTTTGCTTTTGTTTGTTTGTCTGATTGTTTGCTTTTTCCATTTTCCAGAACTTATATAACAACAGCAACACAAAAACACATGAAATGTAATTCACATTCTGAGGCAAAAATAAATTATTCATTGAGAATCACTGTTGACATTTTGCCCCCAAGTGCTTGTGTGTGCATAATTACCAAAAATGGAGGGCATAAATCTGTACATCTTAGGGATTCAAATCTCTTTTAAGCTTTTAAGATCTGAGTACATTAGACTCAGTTCAGGAGTCTTCAGGAATGGACTTCTTTAGGGTTGTGGAATCTGTTTAATGTTTAATCCAAGATGCTTCCTCCTTTTTAACTGACTTTGCAATCTGAGGAGAATTCTTGGTGGAAAAAAAGTGCATTTGCTTTCTAGTAAAGTGCTTGGGATGTATGTCAGCACATTATCCAGTGAAGTGATAGTAACATAGCTGTGTGTTAATGCATGTGTGGCCTTTTTGGGTCCCAGCACGACACAATGCTGCCAGACAATATTCTAACGAGGGGCGTGACATGCATGTTTATGTTTATGTCTGTCTTCCTTCAGCAGTCTTGATTTGTGTGCTTGTTGTTGTCTTTGAATGTGTACCTCTGTGTGAAGGGCTCTCACGTGACTGTAATGAGCGTTGACTGAATTCTCTCATCCCCAAAGAGCAATCTCTGGAAACTGTCCTAATGTGATAAATCATGGAATTAGTCATTTTAATTGGTATTGTTTGATTTGATGAGTACCATGTGTTTCAATTACACTGCTCATTTTCCCATTAAGCACAGTGCATTGTCGTCTACTGGGACTGTCAGTGTGAACAATGTACTGATTTTTAGAACTCTGTGTAGAGGTTGTTGTCAAGGTGTCATTGAGAAAGTGATTGAATGATTTTATTGATAAAAGTGTGATAGGTCTGCAGATCATGTCGTTAAAGAGAAACATCATCAAATCTTTAACATTGTTCATTATGTCTATCATCCATCTATGATACTACTTGTTGTATTTACTTTAGTTATGCTTCTTATACAACCTATGTAAGGTCAAGCTCTGTTAAATTAATCCAATATACATTGCATCAGCTGCATTTTATATATCATCCTTGCCAAATAATTAATATAAATATAAATGGGAACAAGATCTATTGTGTCTGTCATGCCTTGTGGCATCTGAGATTTAAGTCCCCGAAAATGGTCTCTGAATGTATGATTAAAGCTACATCTTAGTCATGGCTAATAGTGTGGAATACTTTTTTGTATTATCAAATAAGAATTTTTTTGACTTGGCATTACTTGATCAATGCCACTTGGCGCTGCACCTCAGTGAATCATTTATAGCTAAACAAACCCTGAAAAACATCCATGTCTATCTTGGCTTCTACCGTACCCACTACTTTCCCCATGCCAACGCCAACCGGCTTAAAAAGACACCTAAGCCATTACTCATCATGCAGAATTATTTCTAAACAAATCATTTTCATGAACAGAAAATGAGGATAATCCATAACCAAGGAATAATTGAAAAAATAAAAATACATAGATGTCAATGAGTAATTTGTTTATTAATGTAGCCTCTGGTGACTGATCTGGAGGAAATCCCACTGAGAAACCCAGAATAATCAGACCTGAGAACACTCCAAGGCTGTAGATCCAAAAGGAAGCACCTTAAAAATCTCTATCATATTGCTTTTTTTCTATCAGATGCTGTATATTATAATGTTGACCATTCATATGAGGATTCATTCTTTATGTGGTCCTCTTCTCCTGGCACACAGTTAAAATGGTTCTTGGTAAATGCATGTCCACATTCATCCTCAACATCTTATTTGAAAGGCATTTAGTGTACTATGGTATACAAAGAGACAGTACTTTACAATTGTATGGCTGCAGCAGAATGACCTAAACTTCCTTCAATTTCTTTTTTTGTTTTTCACTTATGTCTGGACTTTGGAGCATCCTCATACTTAAACTAATTAGAAAATGTTTTTATGTTGCACTTGTTTGTTGCTGATGTCCATAGATCCAAGCTTCAACACGAACACTTGCACAAGAGAAGAAGCCATTTCCAATCAAGAGTGAGAATCAGAAATGCTTGCTTCCACATAGTTGCACAGTTTGGACAATTAAAATAAAAGAGCTTTGATATACAGAGGGAGAGTTAATGTGGTCTGGTTTGGTTGAAAATGGATTTGAAAAGGACAAGTACTTTTCAGAAATATTTGATGATACACTGAATGAATTGTCTATCGTTACTATACGTTAGCTGCAGTGAGGCAAACTGAAAAAGTTTAGTTGCTTGACTAAGTCTAAATCTTGCAAAAACCATTTGGCAAAAGAGCAAAAACATAGAAGCTGCTATTGTTGACTACTGTCACACTTAAAAACCAGCCTGTGCTGGTATAGGGTCCTGATTGAATCAGTGCAACTTGTAACAGTCACAAACATCTCACAAAATCCAGATGGACTTTGAGGTTACAAGTTGGTAATAAGTATACTATGTCCCATTGGAGATTTGGCCATGCAAGACATGTACAGAATGGCATTATATACCAGTAAGCTATAAATGGTCTGGAACAGATAAAACTATTCTCCATTTCACCTTCAGCTTTATGACATTTCATGGAGCTATTTTCTTAAGTACTCAGTGAGCCTGACACTCAGCAACATTTATGATTAATGAAACACTGAAGGCAAAATTGATATACTCCTGAATAAATTGTAGCTGCAATTGCAGGAAATTGACTTAACCTGATGTGTACTCACATCAGAATTGACAGCAAGGCAATCATTCATTTTAGATGAACAATGTGAAACATGTACCCGTGGCTGAGATATAAGGTGACTAGGAAAGTTGGCAAATTGGCTCTTGAACAATAAGGGAAGCTTTAGACAGAATTTGCAAAAGGTCAAATGGTGCAAGGTGGAAGGAATGTAAGTGCAGCATTTGTTTTTAAAGGTTTGCAGGGGAACATTTTACAGATGGGTGAAGATGGGGCCTGGTGCGAAAATTCATGTTGTAAAATTACTTTTTATGCTTATGAGAGCTGTGCTCATGTCATTGTATTTACAAAATGGCACGATGTTGGCGGGTATGATTATCAGCTATCAAAAGAGCATCGGTAAGCGGTGGTGCCCTTTACAGGCCGACTTTGGTCGTGATGTGATTGTGCTTTCCTGTCAGTAGATAAATCATCATGAGTTACGCAAACAACAGCAGGACAGTTCAGATTACAATAGAAGAGAGGACACATCTCCAAATCTCACCTATCTTCCTTATAACTCTTTATCTGTTAACTTGTCTTTACATTATGGATCTGTATTTTCATTTGGCGCTTTCTCCTTTTCTTTCTTTTCTCTATGCACTTCTCTGGGTTCTGAAAACCTTACTTAAAGCCTTGAACTTCTCTCATTTGGTTTCTTCAAACATCAACAGCTATCCATTAGATTGCACATTCATTTGAATGCATTTCTCTTTTCCCTCAAGCTCAAATAACAGCATATGAAGCTGAATGCATTTGATCTTCTGTGTTTCAATTATATTAGATGTTGAAGATATCTTTCTTCCCTTAAGGAAATTTATATCTTTATTAAATGTAGTTCTTACATGTACAACTATGCTAATATAAACTTCCCGCTGGCATTCCTTTTTTTTTCTCTACATTCAAGGAATGAGTTGTATAATGGTGTCCTTTAATATATTCATGTATGCCACAGGAAATGCCATAACCATCTGGCCATACATACAAAATCACAAGCGTTTAAACCACTTACGAGCAACACGCACCG
>JAOXYM010000024.1:14001797-14013999 GCA_028567055.1 Leptatherina wallacei | reverse complement strand
TAGGCTATTTGTTATGAATTGGCTTGTATGAATACTGATTGATGACAACAGATTGGCTCAAACTGATTGTCTGTGAAATGCCCTGAGATGACACTGTCGTGAATTGGCGCAATACAAATAAAGCTGAATTGAACTGAATTACTCTCCTCCAACTCGAGCTGTAATCCATACAGCCCACATCCTCGCCATCTTCATGACTTTTTCCACAATCGTTTTTCTTTTTTTCTTTTTTTTGTAAGTAAGAGGCCGAAAACAACCATCATTGCTTCTTCCTGTTTATCCACCGTGTTTGTTACTGAAGTCACCTTGGACTACGCAAGATTTGGAATATTTAGCGTGAAGAACCTGATATTCTGCTGAAGAATTGGGAGTGCACCACCACATACTATAAGATCAGAAGAGAGATGGGATCTGTGTTTTGTTATCATCAAGTGTGGTCTCTAAATCTCTGAAGGTTTAAGGAATCCTGTAATGTGTGCCAGCCTTTTGTCATTAAATGTAATATGTTCCGTTTTGCATTTATCCTTCTGTCAGAAATGAATATACTATAACCGATTTTTTTTCTCTCTCCTTTCTTTTAGTAATGCTCCAGGTGCTCTATAAGCTAAAGACAGCCAAGGTATTTGACAGGAACCGTTCTAAGGAAGATAAGGGCAGCACTGATGTGTCAGACGACGATCCCTTTGCCATTCAGATTATGGCCTGGTGCCCCGAGAGCCGGATGCTGTGTGTGGCTGGGGTGTCAGCCAATATTATCATCTACCGCTTCAGCAAGCTGGAAGTAACTACTGAAGTAGTGCAGGTGGGTTTTCTTTATTACCTTTGTGTCCAATATATTTTTTAAAATTTGACAAAATACATCCATTCTCTCTCTCATCCTCTTTATTTATTATAAGTATCTTGTAGCAGAACAGTTCCAGACACGCTTCATCACCAAACATTTTCCCTGTGTTTGTAATAAATCGCCCCCACCATTGACTTCCTCCCTTACTTTAAGATGCTGAGACATAAGCACAGCCAAATACCCACACTCAAAGATCTGCTTAGTCAAAGGAGCTATGGTTGCCATGCCAACAGACGGAGCAGTGAACAAGCAAAGCTTGTGTTAATGGCAGTATGACGCTATATTAATAGCTCAGTGAGTCTGCTCATGATTCCTATATTAAGTAAGAGGATGTGGAAAAATTGAACAACCTTACAGTTTCTATAAATTAAGAAAGTAAGTATCAGTCTAATGCATCAAATCAAATGTAGTTGATTAACTCATCATTACACAAGGTGAATGTCTCTATAAAAGCAGAGGTTTTGTCAGTTTGCTGGTCTGGAGAATTCAGGTATGTGTTAACACACTGCTAAGGGGGACAGACATTAACAATGACGAAGAGAAGAATTTTTTGCTGCTATAGATTATGGAAAGGTTTTATGGTCATTTCAAAACACTTTTGCAATCATTCTACAGGAACAGCTACAAATTATCCCAGGAATGGACGTATCAGGAAGACTTTATACAATCCTCTGAAAAAATGCAAAAAAACAAACCCAGAGACCACACAGTAACTTCTTTGTATACAAATGTCTGTCCAGACAAACATGAGGCCGTCTGTCTAACAGCTACAACTTAACTGATGTTAGGTCATTGGATAGAATAATGATCCCAAACACAGCATCAAATTTACAATAGAATGCCTGAAAAAGAATTTCAGTGGCCCAAATTTGGTGATCCCTGTTCTAGACCTTAACCTGATGGGAATGTCGCAATGCCCTTTTTTGTTTTTCAAATGATAACTGGTAAATGTGTGCTTGGCTTAAGCTGATGAGTGTTTAACCATATATCATGATGCTGTTTTTATTTATAAGTCTGGCAACCATTTTCCTGCTGAACATCTGTGGTGTTGCTGCACCTGCACCAAAATCACTTGTCAATCATAGTGCGTGGGTGGTGCTTTTATGTGTTGAGCTGATGCATTTTTTTTAGCACTGTTTGTCCTAAATATCAAACCCCAAAAAGTATTCATGAATTTGTATAGACTTATTAAAAAAGCTGCCTTCATGATTGAAGCGCAGCTCAGTTTGTCTCTCTTTGGGTGGTTGCCAGAGAGTATTGATGCACATGTCAAGGAAATTTCAGGCCCTTTTTTCCCACACTCCAAGTGCCGCTTTGTGGATCAGGATTAGATATGCAGAGGTAGCGAACTGCCATTAGGAGAACAGTCCCACTTTGCATAAGGCCAAACACCTCTGTAAGTGTGCAGAAGTAAAGGTAGAGGAGAGAAAGTCTGAAGGAAAGATCGCTTTTCACTCCCACATGTCAGTGGGGCTAATGAGACTGAGAGAATGCAAAAGAGAGGAGCTTACGAGCATTGTGTGTGAGTTTAGGAGTTGTGTGTGTCTGTGCAAAGGCGGAGGTTGCAAACGAATAGCCTAAAGGACGATTTAGAAGAAATGGAATATTTTGGTATTGGAGGACCTCTTTGACTCTCAATCTGCCCACACATGTGAAGACGTCAAACAAATCCATATCCATTAAAGTGACGCCATGAATGCATGCGGATGCCATTCACCATCGCATTTGCTTTCCTTTGCCTTCCATAGATAAAATGGTTTCTGCTTTTATCCATGGTTCTCATTTATTGCCTTGCTCATATCTCCTTTTCTATGACTTCTATTCTGTGCACTTTGTATTTACAGTTACTAGAGGTGCGAATGCAGTATGAACTGAATGAAACAGAGTCTCCAGATGGTGGGGGTGAGCAGACATCGGCACATCCCACCCCCGGTGCATCCCCTCAGACGAGCGGCCCACCTTCACACCCTTCCACCAGCAGCAACAACTCTGACGGAGGCAACATACCCTGCCTCAAGTACGAGACACACACGCTCATGCAGGGGCACTTACATGAACTTCCAGAAGCAGCAGAAGCACTGCCACACACATTCATACACACAAGAGTCTTTCTTTTGCCTCAAGCACACTTGCACAGACTCAGTCGGTGCCTGAAGCATTTTCAGCCACAACCTCCCCATCATCCCCTTGCAACCACTCATGTCAGACTCTCGACACACGATTGCTTCCTGCAGCTGCACCACTTTACATTTTCTTTTTTGTTGCTTTCATTTTTATTTTTGTTTGATTCTCTCTCTTTTGACATGTCTTTTGTCCCCGATCCCTCTACGTGGTTTTCTCCACAGGGTGCGCAGTGCTCCTTTGAAGCAGTCTCCAGGTTACCAGGTAGATTTGGTAGTCCAGTTGGTGTGGGTAAGCGGAGAGCCTCCTCAGCAGATCACAAGTCTGGCACTAAATTCCTCCTACGGGCTGTAAGTGCACACACCATTACACCTTAGTCCAGATTAGGGCCAGTCAGATTTATTTGATGTAAATCAAGCTGTTTCATCCAAATTGAATCCTCATGTTTTTTTATTTGAATTTATAAACAAATATCACATCTCTATTTCTTACATCAAATTCTCCATATCTCTGCCTCTTCATCCTTGTTTTTCACAAACTTTTACCCTTCCGGATTTTTCCACTTCGTCTCTGACTCTCATTGCTCCACCAGAGTGGTGTTTGGCAACAGCAACGGTCTGGCGGTGGTGGACTACATCCAGAAAACGGTGGTACTCAACTTGGGGACGGTCGAGCTTTATGGCTCAAATGACCCCTACCAGAGACAGCCTCGTTCGCCAAGAAAGACACGACAGCCATCGGGAGGTAAAAGACCAGAGACAAATACAACTTGTACATTTTTCTGACCATGAACAGCACAGGGTTTTTTGCTTGCAGGACATGAGCCATATATAAACATAAATTGCTGCTGTTTTATGTCCACAGGTGATAAGTCACATATTCAAGTTTGTTTTCGTTTTTTTTTTTACCTAAACTGGAAAGCCAAGTCATGGTGTAACAAACATGCCAGAATAAGGGCTTATTATATAGCAGGACTGATAACCCCAGTATCTCCAATCACGTTAACAATTCACACATATTCATTAATGTATTTTTAAAAAAGACGTTATACCAAATAGATTTTTATCTCAGAAACATTCAGTGGGAATTGCCCATCTCATCAGATGCCACCCGAATCTCAAAGTAACTTAAACCAGATTTGTTTTGTCTCCCTCTCTTTCCTGCACTAAGCAGGTTAAGTTTTTATTGATTATGAGGTTATTGTTATTGCCTCTGAAGTTTACAACCACAGATGCACAGTCCCTGATGTAATCTGCAACTCAATCAAAAAATGAGAATAAATCAAGTGACTCAGCACATCACATCTAAGATGGTTGATCAAGCTTTAGTTCAAAAGGCTTGCACATATCAGAGCCCTTTGACGCCAGTACTTCCTCTCTTTATGGGCCCTGATTGACTTTCTTTGGTTCTCCTCCACTTTCTGCTTCTTTTTTTTTTTCGATTTCAATCACATACTTTTTCACAGGCCAGTAATCACTGACTAATTCAGCATGGACACACTGCCACCATGTGTTAGACAACATCACTGCAGCTGCAATGAAGATGCTGCAGTCATGACGACGCAATACCCATAAGCTTGATTAATGAATTAGTCAAATGTGTGTGTTGATGCTGAGAAATTACTTTTTAATACAATGATGGCTTACATGCAATTATGCAAAGCTACTGTGTCATAGACAAAATATTGTACACACTCGTTACACAATCGTCTACAAGCTCCCATATACACAAGAAGATGCACGTGTAAAAACACACAGAGCATCTGGTGTCACTGACTGTTGAGCAGTGGGCTGGCACCTGTCAGAGCTTGGCGAGTGTGAGCTGTAATCAGGCGTCCAGCTGTGTTTCTGCGCCAGCAGGGACTGCTGTCTGCTTGGCTTTCTGCCTCACAGGACAATGTCACCCACACATTCACACAAAACATGCAAGTGGTAAAAGGTTCAAACAGGATAAAGCCAAACAATTAGCCCTTTGAAACCATGTAAATATATTCCACGAGGCCCAGTCCAGTCTGGTAAAAAAGACTAATGCATGCCCACAATATGATCATCATCATTTTTCCGAACCTGCCACATTACACATTTAACGGTGATTTATGTGATATCTGCTACAGGTCTTTGTGATATCAACGAGGGCTCAGCCACATCAGAGGACCGCTGCAAGTCCCCCACTTCAGGTAACATGTCCTTCAGAATCTCAAAAACAAGTTTGAGCAAAATATAACTGGAGCTACCAGTTATCCAGGTATCCAAACAGAACACAGACGTCCAAACAGCAAAAATGCACCTGAAATGCCTCGTATCCAAGAAGAGCGTTGGTTAAGGAAGATTAATGTTTCGGAAGAGCCTCTGCATTACGGTTTTATTGAAATTGCTGCTCATCAAAGCAGAACTGTATGGAAGGGATCAAATTGTCTCTATTGCATTCATCCTCAGTCTTTAGAAATGTGCTATTTTAGTATAATGCCATACAGTCATGGATTTTGAGAGTATCTTATAAATTTGTTTCACATTTGCACACATATAATGTTGCAGAGTTCAATAGACAAAAATAAGTTTTTTAAAATCTCAGTACCTTGAAAAACTGGGTTACATACTGTTAACATTTATCTGTATCTTTGATGTTAGAAAGAAAACCGAATTTGCATAATTTGTAAGTGATTGGGTTGTTTCCATATATTCAGTAATAGCATAATTAGTATTTGCATAATAAGTGCATAATTTAGAAATGTATTCAAAAGTCTGACAAATTTCATTTCCTGTAAACAATATGTGAATTAACTCGCGACTTGTGCAGGGATCTTCTTTAATTTCAGCATTTACCTTTGTCTGGGTGCACTGCTTTAAAGCGGATTATTCTAAGTACACTATCACATGAGGCAGTTTTAATATGTAAATTCTGAAAGCAAACAACATATTGTGCACAAGGATATTGCACAATTCTGAAGATGCTCTTCTGCTTGCATACTTTAAAATCTACATTACTTAACTTTAACTGAAAACAAGTTTCAAGAGTTGAATAGCCAGATTTATCTCATAATGGGTAATATGGCATTAGCTTGATGGAAATAAGGATCCTTTTAAAAAGGTCAGACAAAAAGTCAAATCTCAAAGTCTGCTTGCTGCTGTTTCCAGGTGTGATTACAGTCCCAACCCCCATGTCTGCATCCACCAAACTGCGGTCTGGTACATCTGTCTGCTTTGCATAATTCATAGGAAAGGGAGAAAAAAGGTGCTGCCCAGAAAAAAACCCCATCTGCCTTAACAGTCATTTAGTCAAGACTTTGATAACATTTGCATTTTAACCCTTTTGCTCTAAAAGAGGTGCAGAATGATAAATCAGTTCCTGACAAGTTGAGGAATCAAGTCTCTTGATTTACAAAGATTCTTGGAAAACTTTGTTTTGTGTTGAAAGAAGTAAAGATAACAATGACAAAAACATTTAAAAATGTTAACATTTTTTTTAATTATTTACTTATTAAATCTTACATTTTTAAAATAGCCTAATTTAAATTATTGCAATTTGTGTAATATTATCAACACTGAGCTCTTATTATTAGCTCTTTTATTTATTTTAGAGGAAAGCATTTTAGTATTTAGCCTTACATGATTACATTATCATTTCTCGGGCATGATTCTGTTCAAGGTATTTACGTCAAGAAACTGTGTTTGAGTGAAATCAGTGTCCTTGCCAAAATCTATTAAAATGAAAAGGCCATATTGCTGCTCAAAAAATAGGAAATTAAATTTGAGACAGATTGTCATAAAAAGGTAAAAAGGTGTTTCTAACTGCACATCTACTGTACTTTACTCCACCCCCACACCCCATACCCCCCAAAGTGTTGATGTCACACAGCAATCTACAGCAATTCTACAATGGAGGTGGTAGAGGAGGTAAGATTGACAAAAAGTTTTTATGAGAAGCTGTATAGGCAGGACAAACATCGTCCAGATTTGGTCCCCGCTCCCTTTTTTTTTTCTTGTTTATTTTTTTGTGGAAAAAAACTGTTTGTCCTCATGTCTGTTTTTACCACAGTGAAAAAATATAAACTACACAACACAGAGCAAAAGTTCTACTCTACCTCATGGTTAGTCTCTGGTCAATTAACTGTAGGTTCTCAGTGTATTTTTTATTGGAAATAACTGTAGAATTGTTTGTTTAAAACAACAAAGTCCTCATAATTTGATGTTAGAACCTTACTTAAATATGGATAGGATATTTTTAGGACCAAAAGTTCTTGGACCAGAGGATGACCTGAAAGGAAGATGGGATTTCAGCTGTCTGTAGACACCTTGGTGTCTGATACACATATTGCATGCTACTTGTATGTAGCACGAGTGTCAGATTGTAAATGTGTTTGCGTTTGATATCTGTCCTGATATGATTGTCCTTAGTATGGAATGACACCACAGAACAGAAGGAGCAACTCATCTGTCCAACTGTGTCTCTGTACACATCCAGTGTGTGCTGTTAAAACAGATAATTACATACAAGTTGTCAATAAATGACAAGCCAAGAGCAAAGGTTATATAATGCACTATCCAGCTTCTAAAATTCCAGTTACATTTTGAACTTTAGTATTTCAACTTTCCCTGGCCTGACCACACCCAAAACAAAATTGTAGATTGCATTAGGATTCATTTCGATAATGAACCCTGTTAAAAGTTGATCATTTCAGAAGCTAAATCCTATACTTATAAAAACCAAAACACCCAGCCATGTTAAAACACGTCCATGCTCGTACTTTCCTTATTCTCATCTTCTAGCATTTGAATGGAAAAGTTACACTTTGATCATTTTGATACATATAAGTTTCCCAAAGTTTGATGTCTTTGCACCAGTACGCATTCAAAAATGTGCAAACCCCTCAGGTCTTTTCATACTCCATGATAAGCTTTGTCCGGGACGGGGCAGGGATTACTGTGGTGGGGTCATCTGTGTCTTTATGTGCAATGAGCAATTGACCCGTTTTTTAATATTTCACGTCAAACTTTGTCAGTGATTGTGCAGGATTGCGCACACGGCAGTATCTGTGTCTTTATTGACCAGGTGTGTTGGATACATTTTATGTACTTTCTAACCACCTCAATCAGCTGTTAATCAAAGCTGTCCGTTCATCCTCGCATCAGTGGATCTCACTGTGTTCCACTTCATGCTTTCCCACATCATCTGCGCCCACCTCAAATGTCCGACTGAGCCCCTCCAGAGAACTGTCTTCAAACACGTCAGGCGAGAAACAAGAACAATGTTCTCACTTCTCGTGGAGTATGTAAGCGCCTTTAGCACCATGGGTCATTGCATTTTGTGTTGCAGGCTTTAAGCCATGTGCTGGTTTTAAACCTTTTTGTTTGTAAGCAGTTTGTGCAACAACTCAGTGCTCCTGTGTAGTTATTTGAACGCCATCAAAGGTATGCCCCAGTGTTCAGATTTAGGACCAATGCTTTGTTTGATCTATGCGCACAATTTTTGCCAGAACATTAAAAATGCATCATTATATCTCTATGCTAGTGACACAACTGTTTATTGATGCATGATTATTGTTGCCCAGCTCTTTGATCATCGACAGTCTGGATTTGATACTATTCAGTTATATTTGTCTCATCTTAAATTGATGATAAATGCAGACAATTGGGCGTCTAGTTTTCAAACTAAAAGAAAATGCCAGGATTTATTAGCAGTTTTGTGGGTTTTTTAAATTCCTAGGTATATTAATTAATGAAAATCTCTCCTTTAAGTCTCATTTAGGACATTTTCTAAAGAAAGTGATGCTAAAATTGAGTTGTTTTGTTTTTTTTATGGTCAGCTGGCTGAAAAAGTTTACAGAACAATCTCTTCAAAAGTATAGAATCGCAAAACCAAAGAGCAGAATGTGCACAACTTAAAGCGTGAAGAAAGAATAAGCCTACATTCCTGTAAAACGTGCTGGTGGAGAGGTCATGGTTTGGATCTGTTTAGCAATATTTGAGCAATGCTTGTCATCAAAGATTAGAGCATATATTCTGAAGTCTCATATCCCTACTTATACATAGGTTTTGGACTTGTGTGAGAACTTCATTATATTTTGGGTATTTAAAACACCAATATAAATAAAATTGGAATGCATACACACAATTTTAAGTATTAATTTAGCTCTAATGAATTCTTTGTGCGACAGATTTCATTAGAAATAAATTAGATGGATTCATAACATAATTTAGGTCCTTCCTTTGTTCCACCTTTCAAGTTTGACTCAGTATTTTTGTCATAATATTGCTTAGACAAATAAATAAACACCTTTAGGCTAAATACCTGTTTCTTTGATAAGAGATGTCCTTAGAATAAATTAAAGGTGGAAAAAAAATCATTAAACGTGTGTCTACATCAATTAAGGACAGGGGCAGGACGACAACTATGGTCAGGTAGTTAAATTACAACTGCATCTTAATTTAATATAATAGATGAATAAACAAAGCAAAAACATGTGTATAAAAAAATTAACTGAACCCAGTTTGCACCAGGGCTTATATAGACTTTGTTGTTAGGTATGAGTTTGCTATGGTTTCCTTTCCCTGCTATACTGCATTTCCGTACTGGCAAAATGGAACTTTCGAACAATATCGAGACAATATAACATGCCAGTGAGTGCATGATGAATGTCTCCTTTTATCAGCTCTGTCTCCTACTTCCTTCTCCTGCAGACAGAGAAAACATCTCCAACCTTTTTTTTTTCTTTTTTAAAATCTCATTGTTTTATTTCACATATTGATGAAAGATGGCATGATTTGCAAACAACAATGATATTTGCCAAAAATAAACAAGAAGTAGTAGAGTACCGCAGTCATCTTTAACCATTGTTTTCACTGTTGTCTTCCATCTCTGGTGTTAATTATTACTTCCTTCTTATTGGTGCATGCTCTTTTGGCATGAATGGCCCTGCAGTTTTCATGTGTCTTACCTAGTCCTCTTTTTCAGGGCATTGTGCAGCCAGAGGTCACCTATTTTGTTTTGTTTGACACAGCATGCTTCTGTGATACACAAGTTTGTCTCTGTGTTCTTACACAGTGTATTCTTGCGTGTCACGCATTTTGGCTCTCCTTGTCAATAAAATAATTCCTTGGCTCTTGATCCACAGTCTTCTGTCAGTTTGGTGTACTTTAGCTTTGTGCAGAATCCTTGTCCAATGCTAGCGACCTGGCTTTGCATGGCATCGTGTGTTAGCTTAGATGTGTGTTTGTAAAGAGGGATGTTCTCTTTTTTCCAGCAAAGATGTCACGGAAATTAAGCTTGCCTACTGAGCTAAAGCCAGACTTGGGTAAGCCTTGACTTTGTGTCTCCAAACGATTTATTTGAAACCCGGTTTGCTTTTCTTGGTGTGACCGGACTCCACCTCATTCCATTAGTCCAGTTTTATCTGGTAATTAGTCTCAAAATTGGCAAGCTGTGCAGATTTAAGTTTGCATGAGTCAAAAGTAGCACTGATCTATTCTGAGTTAAAATTAATTGTGTTAAATCAAGTCACTGGAATTAAACTTGCCCTTTTTTTTTCTTTTTTTTCTGTTTTTTTAAACCATAGTGGGTGTTTTACGAGAGGTCAGTGGTGCTAAGCCAAACTTCACACGCCTCATGTCATTCTTAAGCTTTCTATACCTTTTGCAGCTTTGTTTTTCTTCTATGTTCTTCGTGTATCTTCTTTTCTCTGTCTGGTTGGTTCTTTGATTCCTAAGACTTTTTTTCTTCAGGGCTTAAAATGATTTTCTACCATAAACGTGGATTGGGTTGTTGATAACTTTCACCAGGTCGATTTAAAGTGTGCAAATGCCAAAACTTTCACCTGTATTCTTGTCTCTTTAACTTCACCTAAATACCAGACAAAGGTTAACTACATTTATCAAACTTCTGATTTGGGATAAAACATTTAAAGTGAAAGATCTATGAAAATGCAGAGGGTTTATCTCCGTTGTACAACAATGGACAGCTTTGGTGTTGGTGCAGTAGGATTATCATGAAACTTCCTTGCTTAAAATTGGCTGATTCTACTAATAAATACAAACATTACACAGCTGTTTTTTCCTTTTTTTTAAATTTCTTTTTATATTATTTGTCATTGTATTTTTTTATGTGCAGCAGTGTCTTTTTAGGATAGTGCTTTGCAGGTGCTTTACCTCTCTGTTTTCTCCTTACTGTCCTCCTGTCCGTATGCCCGCCGCGGGGCGCCAACCCGTTAGACCACCGGGACAACTCATTCAGCCGCTCACGCTCCTCCAGTGTCACAAGCATCGACAAGGAAGCACGAGAGGGGATCAACTCCTTCCACTTCTGTGAGACCTTCGCCCGGAAGGGTGACCTCACTTTGACGCCCTGCCTGTATGTGGGCACCTCCCTGGGAACTGTGTTGGTTTTAGCCCTTACATTGCCACCTGCTGGGGAGCAGCGGCAACTGCAGCCAGTGACCGTTTCACCTACAGGTGAGTGAGCACACCAGAAGTACACAAGTCTTAAGAAAATGAGTGATTCTGAATGACTTTCTTTTTACTGTGTGTACGACTTCAGGTATTTGAGATATTTGGCTTTGTTGTTCTTTTTTTTATACCTGTAAAAATTATTTTTGTCATGAAAGCTAACATAAAAAATAACCCCTCCTCATGTAGCCATTTATAATCACAACCGTACTTAACCTCTGGTTGAATATCACTGTCACTTTAACTTCATACATATTTGCCTCCTATTGGTTTAGGGTAAAATCATTTTTGACCTCATCACACATTCATAAAGGTCAAAGCCCAAACCTACTGAAAACATGCCTAAGTATTTTCATGTTTGGTGTAGTCTCCATACCCAGACAAACTGTCTTCTCATAAGACAAACATTATCACTATTTCTACTTTTTCTTGTGGCCTTAACACGCTCCCTTCAAAGAGAATGTGTGCATAGATTAACTTACAATGAAAAAAAAAGACTCCAGCTGTTGTAACAAGCAAACATTTAGTTGCGTAACTTGTAATTATTATAATTTTCTCTAAATATATCATTATTTTAAGCATTTAATGTCACTCTGATGATGATTTTGGCTATGAAAGAATTCATTTGAACATAAGGTAAATAAAAAGGTAAATAAAACCAAAAACACCCTGTTCAAACGGAGTGGGAAGGCAAGGCAAGGCAAGTTTATTTGTATAGCATATTTCAGGTTCAAGACAATTCAAAGTGCTTTACATAAAACATTAAAAGCATTACAGATAAGAAATAAAAAAAAATAAG
>JAOXYM010000024.1:13960528-13977603 GCA_028567055.1 Leptatherina wallacei | reverse complement strand
AGTAAATGGTCCGAATACGGTATACATTACAAGAGAAACACTAAAAACAGGATTTCATATTCCTTAATGTGTGTTAACATACTCGGTCAGTTAAACAGATTTTTAGTCTCTTCTCTTTCTTTCCTAATATTAGTCATTTCCAGGTTGTATTGGTGTACCTGGTCATGATGGCAGATGTATGTAATGTCTTGTGTATTCTCATGCTTCTTTATTCCTATTTGGCATCTACTGCTTTGGCCATTGATTGTGTTGTAATTTATGGGGTGTGTGCTATAATTCCGGTTACTCCCTTTGACTCCCCCTGGAAATGCAAAGGTGCTCCAAAGCTCACAAAGTCTTGTCACGTGACTCTCTCAGAAAAGTCACCCTATTCCCATAAAACAATGCACAACACGACACGCTTGGTCCAAAACAAATTCTCTGTTTGTGAAGCAAAACCAGCTATCTGCTGTTCTCTTATCTTTTAGCCGCCTCATCTTATCACAGTGGGATCTTAGCGAGTGTCTTGTGTATCAACAGAGTTAGCCCTTTGTCGGCTCTTTGTGCCTGTCAGCAGAATTTTCTTTGGCCCTGATGCTGATGTCTGCAGCTGTTGGATCCTGCCCATTCTGTCACTGGAGAATTTATCCAATGGTGAATAACATGCAAACATATGAACATGCACATCTCTGGACTGGCATCATGTTTCTCATTGTCTGTCTTAAACTGAGCACAAAAGCTGGCTTTGTGTCATGCCGTGGCAGCAGAACTCGAGCATGTTCTTCAGTGATAACACTGTATGGCATAATTGAATCATTCATGGTGGATCTAATGCACAAATATTTCACCAGCTGCTATTATTGTTGCTGCAATGCATTATAATGATACCATCATGAGAACATTTGATAAAATCATTTCAAAAACTGTGATATTGTCACGTTTGTTTTTTGCTACTCTGTTAATTTCCCTAGATGTTCGTGAATTTGAATATGTTTGAACTATAGTGCAATGATACATTAGTTGATTCCTTAAATTATGTTTGTGTCCTATCTAAATTTGCTATATTTGAGTCAAGTTATTGGACCTCCTAAATGTAGTTCACATATAACACAACTGCTTGCCTTTGAAATATAAACAGATTTTAAATATGTATCATTGGAAATCTGTTTAAAGCCCAGCTATGAGATAAGGCTTAGGATTAGTGTGTATTAACCTCTGTAGCTGCTCTGCTGTATGATGTTGAACTGCATAATAATAACTGTCCGCACCTTTCATCAAGCTACTCATATTGTACCTCCATTTGATTTAATGCCAAGCTAAACTGACTTCACACCAAACTGATCTGTTTAATGGCTGACCTATTGAGGTGGTTTTCCTCTAGCTGATCACAAGCCCCCTCTAGTATGGCGTTTTTTACTCTAGCTTCTCATGCAGCCACTATGTGCACCTAAGAACCCTTTCGCCATTCAATCTTCTGCCTGTTCTTCCTGCTATGCAAGCTCAACTGCTGAAACACCCAACTGTTAAAAGCGGTTAAACTGGGAATCTGTCATTCTAAGACCATTTTTTTCCCCCCCGTGTCTTGCAAGGCGTTCTCACCTGGATTCACAAGGCTGCCTGTTTTAGTGTCTTATCAGCACCCTTTCATGTCTATATTCTGCACCAAAGGAGAGACAATGACTCAATTAAGTCGTGCATGAATTTATGCCATCCACAAGAGGAAGCAGTTTTAAAAATGGCTGAGAGGGAAGCGGATATAGGCCATTCTTTTAATGCTGCGTCTGCTTTTCCAAGGGCAAATTACCACTTTTCCAGACTGCTGTCTACAGATTCAACATGACATATCTTTTAGTTACCTATACTATGTTCCTTGTGCAGCCCCCAAAAAGAGGGGGGTCAATTTATAAACATACTATGTCAGATCACTTTAAGGCGACATATTGGAAATGCCAGTGTTTAATCTACAAATAGCGCTGTTACTGTCCTTAATATTTCAAGGTGTATCAGCATAGTTTGTAGAAAGTAACACACATGGAATGTAAATGAACCTCTATAAGCTGTCACATATTGTTAATACAAACTGAAATGGGTAATTCTTTAATCCCCTTGGTTTGAATTTCTGATTAATTGATCCTGCTTGCTGTGCAGATTCCTTTTTAAAAAATGTAATCAAAACCAGGTTACTCATGAACTGCTTCTAACTTTAGTTAGTAATACTATATCTATGAAATTCAAAAATTGGTGGGATATTTTTTTTTTATTTGAACGAACTAAAAGACCTTCAAATCACGTGAGCCGAACATAACATACATAACATAACAGATATCAAAACTGAGAAATGTAACAATTTTGTCAAATGTGATGCTTCATACTGGTCTGGAAATAGTTGGCACGGGGGAACAAATTGCTGTTAAAACAAGAAAGTTAAAAAAGGATTCACTGTAATACCAGATAAGTTAGTAGTTAAACCATTTGCGTCTGTGTTTGCCTCAAATGGTTTAAGTAACTGAGCGTAGAGAAAATGAGTTCAAGTATAGTCAACATAAAATGTATAATGGTCAGAATTGAACATTTTAAGTTATAAACTTAAATGGTTTAAGTAATCAGCAACTGGGCAATTGTGAGATTTCTAAGTGCTTTAGAATTTATCTGAAAGACTAATGGGCCCAGACCCCAATCCCGCCCTGACCCTACCATTTAGGCTTACACGTCTGTTTTACATGGATAAGGTGCCCCTTTGAATACATTCAAGCTTTGTTGGCAGAGCATGGGACTTTTGCATATAAGATTTGCAGATGCAGCAACTTGTAACAGAGATATTTGAAGGTGGGGATGAATGCAATAGTGAAATAGTAAAATAGGAAGTTTACTGGATTTCTGTGAGTAACTGCTTTGTTCAGTAACTGCAGTTTTATTTTTTAATGTAGCTGCTTACTTTCAAGTCTCATTTGCCAAACAGAAGAAAAGAGACAAGCTCAAATGCTGTGTGTGCAAACAGCAACCTAAAATACTAAGTTAGTGTGTCCCTGCACTTTATAGTAGGCTATGGAATATTTGTGTGGTGGTCAGCACAGAGTTCAAACTATTGGTGTGTCAAAAGTAATTCATAAATAGGACAATGTCTGACTGCTCTTAAAACCTACAAAAATAACTATGGACTGCATTCAACTGGAGTCAGGTTGATGCAAAGGACTGCATGTCGGAAAGGGACTTTGCTGAATCCAGTTGCTACCATGATTAGCATCACAGTTCTGCTACGGAGCTCATGCTAATCGGAGCAATTAAGTAACAGCACGAGTCTTAATTTATGCAGCTGAGGCCAACTCTGAAGCTCATTTTGAAATGTGGTACAATGACAGTGATTGTCAATTATAGATGTGTTAACACGGACGTGCAGTGCCACAGATGGAGAGCGCATCGTCACAATCGCTCCCGCTAATTCATTGCCTAATTTGCATGATCTATTTAGGAAGTATTTATGAGAATGGAATATGGCTGTCAGTGATGAGGAGTCAAGTGGGATTGATAGTTAGAGGTGAATTTACTTTTTTCTTGCAGATTGTTTATACCTACTATAATTTGTGCAAATGGATTTACAATGTGAGCCAAAAATCATTTAAATAATTGAGCAAAATAAGGGTAACTGAATTTTGGATCAAGATGTTTCATAAAAGTGGGAGTGCAGCTTTGCAAGTGTTATACTCAAGCAAGACTGAAAATAACTGTTAATTATGGGTCATAATTATTTTGTGCAGTTTGACTAATGAGGAGCCACATAACAAAAAGACAGTTTGAGTACTAGTGATTAAACGGTAAGCAATTATCAGGTCATACAAAGTTTAACGTGAGGTTTTAAAAAAAAAAACATTATCAACAGAAATATTGCTGAGTAATATTCATTACTGTTATAGAATTAAACATGGTAGCATAAAAGGTCTCTACCGGTTATGTATTAAGTAGGCAGCTTCATGCTAGTTGGAGGGCTGGAGTGTGTAAGCACATGTAGGCTACTGTATATTCATGTTATTATTAATCTTGTTCAGAAGGACCACATATTGGCAGTTTCAAATGTTGATCATCGCCATCACATCACTATCTATTTCAAAAAGAGCAAGTCAATTGAACATTTGTGTACAAGGAAAATGCAATATGCAAAGGAAAATAGTTTGGGACTTTATAAAAATGAATTCAAGCCTTCCAACTTTTCCCCAAAACATTTTATCGATCTAATTAGGTCCTTTAGTCACTGATTTTATTTCCTTCTGCAACATTGGCTGTAGGGTACTTGTTATAACCCAGTGACAATATCTGATCAGGCTCTTCTCTATGGCTCCATTCAGATCCAGTAAGGACTCGAATATTGTCACATATCCTTGGGACTTTTTAGAACTCTCCATAATAACAGCAATTGAGATGTGGACTCTCAATACAGCTTTACAGGCCTGGATTCAACCATGAAAACCAATGCTTCTGTTGTCAGCAGATCTTGTTTGGGCCAACCAGCCCGCTGTTTGTTTTCATACAGTATTTTATTCTTTCCAAGACGCCAGGCTTGTCTGATTGTTTAACCAAAATTGCACCCTCAAATATGGACAAGGATTTGTGGAAACCTTCATACTGAAGAAGGTATTCAGACCTTAAAATTGACATTGATCATCACTGAAATAAGTTCTCAGCCTGAGGAAGTTGTTGAAATCTGGTTGTAACTGCATGTTCAGTGAGGAGATTTTAAGCCTGTGAGCCATCCAGTTTGGCATTAAGACTGTCCATTCCTCAGGATGGATGAGGATAGCTGCAGATGTGCACACAAACATATTTTTCTCCTTGTTTTAGATTATTCAAATCGCAAAAGATATCACAAACCATGTTTGACTTCACTGGAAAGTAAAATAATGTACTGTGGAAAAATGCAGCTCAATTTAATCAATGAATATTGAGCTTTTCCTCTTAGATTCTTGATGTACCGTAAGGAGTACCATTGGGTTAATCCTTCCTTCACAAAAGGGATAAATTAAGAAGATATGCTGGCATTTTAATCCTCCCAGTGAGCCTTTTTTTCAGTATTTAGCATTTATGAAAATCTTTGTTTTTGGCACAAGATTGATACAATACTTCTGTGCTTTCTGGATGGGTGGTCAGAAAGTTTCATGGTCAAAACGTGCATTATATTTTTAAGATGTTATACATGCTGTTATTAAAAGACTGCATGCGCGAAGCATTTACATGCAAATTCTTAACAATAGATGATACGAAACATATTGAATGTTTAAAGTTAGACATTTCAATATCTGAGAAATACTGGCTCATTTTGATCTTGGTGGCAGCGGCATGTTTAGAACTATCTACAAACTGTGGAGCAATTTCAAAGTAATGTTCCTCAATGTAAAAGTGTTAAAATGACACATAATGTCATCAATACCATCATCGTGATATCATTGGAGACGTCTCTGTGCACAGTGGACATGGCTGGAAATCGATTTCAGATTCTTTTGATCTCCAGATCCTCAGGCAGCACTGCATTAAAAACAGACATGATTTTGTCATGGAAATCACTGCATGGACTCAGAAACTCTTCCAGAAAACATTGTCTATGATTATTGCTCAGCATGCCATCCACAATCACTGGTCAAAGCTTTATTATACAAGGAAGAAGCCAAGTGTGAAAATCACTCAGAAACACTGCAGTCTTTGTTGAAAATGAAATGATGCAGGATGGAAAACTGCTACACAGTCGGACAAATCAAAAATTTGAAAATCTTTTTCAGAAATGATGTACACTGACTGTGTCCAAAGAGAAGGGCCATCTGGCTTTCTATCAGCACTCAATTCAAAAGCCTGCATGTCTGGTATGACAGTGTATTAATGCCCATGAAGCAGACAACTTGCACAAGTTAAAAGGCACTATTAATAACGAATAGTATGTACTGGCTTTGGAGCAACTTAAGCACCTTTCCAGGAGGCACCTTTTTCAGGGAAGGCCTTGCACATTTCAGCAAGATGATGCCAAACCACCCACTGCATCTAATGCAACAGCATGGTTTTCTAGTGAAAGAGTTCAGATATTGAACTGACCTGTCCGCAGTCCGGACCTTTCACCAACTGAAAACACATTTTTGCACCATGTAACAGGAAACATGACAAAGAAGACCCAGCACTGTTGAGCTCATAGAATCCCTTATCAGACAAGACAGGGGATGACATTTGTCTCCCAAAGGTCCAACAGCTGATATTCTTAATTCCCGGACATTTGACCCAACATTTTAGAGACATCTTGCTGTCATCACTTTCAAAATGAGCTCTATTATGAATGAACTATTCATGAAATTTGCAAATCATTGATTTCTATTTTACAGTAATTGATTTTATGCATAATGTCTTAACTATTTTGGAATCAGGTTGTTACCACATGAAATTACAAATTAGATGAATAGATGTACACCAAAGTAAACTAAAGGTGAGAACACAGCATGATAATTGATTCAGAATTCCTGTTTATCTTAATGATGAAATCTGTGAGGCAAATATGTTTTTGACAATGTTATGTGTTCTGGAGTAAATGCAGACACAAGCTTTCACAAACACATTTAGTTACATAAGAGCTGATGTGTGAAAAGGTGCACCTTCTAATGTGTTGATTTTTGCACATGTGATGCTATAATAGAAGTGAAAGAGCACATCCTCTTCAGTTGCATAACTACTGTTAATGCAGTCTATTTTTCTTTGTACCCTGTGGGTGTTAGATTTAGTTTTTTTCCTGTGGTGCAAAAACTGTAATATCAAAGGTGGAGGAAAGTATATGCTGTCCTGTAAAAGAAAAAGCTAGTAAATCTAATGATTTTATTTCATTTTATTTTTACATTTTAGCTCTGATGCCTTCCAAAATGATTGGAATGGATTTAATGTCCAAACCCTTTTGTTTCCATGCAAGTTTTAATTCTGTCCTTTAGGATTTTACCAGGAATGTTCTCTGGTAAAAATATTCATTATCTGTATAATTTTAAATCATGTCTGCATCTATGGCATCCTTTCACCTAAAGCATCTTACTAACTACTGTGCAACAGTTCTGCTGCTGTCAAGGTTGCAACCAGTCATAAGTTCAGCTTTAAAATTTCCCTAATTTGTGATTTCATTAACACAAAGAATGATAGATGTGATGAGTTGAAATTAGAGCAGAAGCTTTGACAAGAGGAGCAGATGTGAGAGAGGGTGATCACAAATGGGAGACTGCTGAATTAAAATAACAGAGGGGCAGTGAGAGGAAGGACATGTTGGTTTGCTGAGAGGTGGGCAGAGTGGAAGCAAATTGTACGGGTGTGACTCAGAGGGTATATAAAGCTTTTTGCAAGCATTGATGGTGTCTAGGGAGAGGAGACCCAGAAAGCTGTTAGGGAGCAGGGTGACAAGATGAGCGGTAATGTGACAGCTGTCATGTGTCACCTTCAGAGGACACACGGTGTCAGAAAAAATAGTGATACCTTGCTGATGTTGCTGTGAAGTGGCCCAGAAAGACCACCCTGTACTTGTGAAAATACAGCTGTAACAGTAAATGAAATGGTCAGATGTGCAAAAGCTGTTCTATTTTTACATAATCAAAACTTATTAGAATGTGGGTGCAGGGATATACTTTATTTGTTATTTGTTATTCTCTCTTCAGAATGTTTCCTATATCTGGCTTTTAAGACCCCTTGAGGGTTAAGCCCTTTTTTCCTCATTTTTTCTTTGGTGAACTCCTACTATTCACTCTAACCTTTCCTCTTTGTCTCATATCTTGCAGGAGAGTTGGGTGTCACTAGTTGCATCTTTTTACATCCCAGTGTTTCTCATACCTTTTATATTTTTTTTTGTTCCCTCCAACATAAACTGTTATAATCTAGTGACAGGAATATCTAGTGACACGCTGGCGTTTGTAGAATTAAAGTGACAAACACGTTACTCCTAAAAAACGCTTTACAAAGAAACCCACTTTATGTTGGCTCTGATAGAAATAAATATATCTTGTATATCTGCTGGCTACAAAAGAAGCTTAGAAATAATATTGCTTGTATCCAGAGGTCTCTTTTAGATCTTGAGGAAAATGTCTAGATTATAAGAGATATCTTGAAGTTAACACATAATTCAGCATTGATGTATTTAAGGAACATAGTCAACAATTTGAAACTGACATGAGTTCAATAAAGTTTACTGTGATGTTATGCCTGTACATTGTTTTAAAAACCTTTGACGTTTGTAAGAGCATTCTGTGATCCAGCTTCCAATCTCTGTAACGCTTTCAGATTTTGTGATGTGAGCTTTTAAGTTCAGTCTAGGAAGAACAGTTTCTTTTTTTTTGATTGTTTTGTTTGCAATTTACTGAATTGTTTTCGCTGTTGATATTCAAAAATCCCAAATTTACAACTCGTCAAACTTCAGTATTTTGAATTACACTAACTTGTGCAAACATTTCATAAAATACATCAAATCAATACATTATTACATATTATTATGATTATGTATTATGTTGCAGTGAAAGCAAGCAACGTGTTAAAATCATGCAGGACAGTCAGTATCTCTGAAGTGCTGGCCACATGAAATCTTTGATTCTGGTTAGGTAGTATAAAACACTATTACCTCCATCCCTCCCCAAAAGTCTTTTTCTTTTAGGTATTTCTGACAACCAAGTTACATTTTTCTGCCCTGCTGTTGCTGGTTAGACCATTGTGTCCACTGTTTTCTTTCTTTCTTTGAAGGTGTTCTATTCTCTCTACTGGTAGAAACTAAATGCTGCTCTTCCCTAATCTGGTTCTGTTAAACAGGTCTTCCTCTTTGGACAACAAATACTCAATTTAATGGAGCCATGTAACTTAACTAACTAAAATGACAGCAGAGGTGTGGCTAAACACACCACTGTCACTCATTAGACTGGTTTGTGTCCTCTGATTGCTATCATATAACATTATTGGGTTATTTGGTTAAATGTATGACCACCTGGGGTGGGGCTCATCACCCTGGTAACCAAGACAATGAAGCATGTTTCTTTCTGTGGTGATAGGACATAACTTAAATTTTAATATAGTCCTGACAGATTTTTTTTCTTATCCTATCATATATTTCTCTCAGCTCAGGCTGAGTAGGTGCCATATAAAGAATGTGACTGGTGCACACACACCCTAAATGAAAAATAAACTTGGTAAAAATGAACTAACACAAGTCCATAAATCCTGACAGGAAAAGCACACAGAGATTCAGTGACCCTCTCTCCTTCTGTTACATAGCCATTCCTCAGCTGCATTACATGGTGGAAAGAACACGTGTCTCCAGACTGTTACATCTGTTTCATACAACAAGTGTGTGTGCAAGTGTCATACTGCAGATAACATTTGCACACAGTTTTTTGTGTTTCTGCTGTAGGCGAGGTCCCACAAGCAGTACACCAATTACAGTAAACGCGTACAGTCATGCTCAAAATTAGTCATACCCTTCCAATAAATAAAAAGGCCAAATTTAAAATAGTCACCTAAATAACTTGAGACTGAAAAAAGTAATGATAAATAAAAATTTGCAAAATTATAATTTAGAGAAATAAGACATTGGTTTTTTTCTTGAGTTGGAAAACAAACAAAAAAAAAAAACCATAGAAAAAACACTGCAATCCAACTGGACTACAAACACACTATGCAAATACACACCCACGTTTTTTGCAGTGAGACAAAAGATTTAATAAATAATAATAATAATATTAATAATAGCAAGAAAAAGAAAAAAAGACTAGCAGAAGGGAATATCTCGATCGATACCAAAACAGTAAGAACAGTAAGAACATACACAAAGAAAACTAGCTGAGAGTACCCATTGGTAGATACAGCTAAATGACAACACAGTGACTGTGACAGCACGCCGAATATACAGAGTGGAAACTAACTATACCGGGCTCACACTTAAACTTTGAGAAACTTAAGATTTTTGGTTCATTTGCTGTTTCACATAAAGCATGATTTACATATAAACTTATTAAGTGACTGTCCTGATTATGAATGTTTTTGCTTCCATTTCTTGCTGCATGAACAGGACTATTTGTTCAAGTATTAAATGAATGAACAAGACAATTTTTTTTAACTTTAATTTCTTATCTCTATTTCTTTTCTTGTTTTGGAGTGCAGACAAACACGGAGATGGACAATGGATCTGATATAGTCCAGTGGCAATGCTTCTGGACACAAACAGCAATTCCTTGCTTTATTTCTAGCCAGCAGGAATACAAAAATAAAAAAGTTTGTAGGCCAGGATTATTGCTGATTTGAAAAGAGAAGGAAAAAAAGTTGAATTATTGCCAAATGATTACTTATTTTTCATTTTATCATTGCAAATGTGTCAAATTACCACATTTTGCTCTATTCATAACTATTTAGGGGACACTCAGACTTTAAAGGAGGTAAAATCCCAAACCATAAAAGATTCTGGTTGGATTCTTTTTTTTTTATTAATTTGATTCAGTCTACAACTAAGCTGGAAATGAAAACTGAACCAAGAAGCCAACAGATATGTACAATGTAGAACTTGAGCATGACCTGAGAAAAAAAAATTATCCCTTCCTTCAAAATAAAATGATGATACTAAATGAATACATCAAGTTTGTGAATGAAGCATCTGAAGGACATCTGAATATTTACAATAAAATTTGTTTGTATGACTGTTAGATAATAGACATGTATCGGACAAAATATATTTATGCATCAGTTTTTTTTTAACAGGTTTATCCTTCACAAGGTCACAGGTGGCTGAAAAATACACATCTGCCTTTGAGAGATTTATGGTTCACCATTAGGTTGACTAGTCAACAGTGACTGTCATGTAGCATCTTTGCCTGGGGCAGTTAAAGTCACTAGTAAACAGAAATGCTCTACAAAGTCGATGAAGCAACAGTGCTAACTGTAGAATTAGTGTGCACATTGTTGTCACATTGTATCTGCAGTCACATTGGTTCTCATAAAAGACCCCATCCACTGATGTGAAAATTTGTGCTTTTATGGACTAAATTAACTGCAACTCATGATAAAGAGTCAAATGCAGAAGCAGTGTGAGAGAAACTACATTGTAAGTAAAGCACATGATTCAGTGTTTTGTAGAAGCACCTTTTAGCAGCAATAACTTAAATTAATTATGTTCTGTAAGATGTTATCAGTCACTTACATCTTACAGAGGAATTTTGGCCCACTGCTTTACAATGTTGCTTCAGGTCATTGAGGTTTGCAGGAATGTGTTTATAAATTGCCTTTTTAGGGTCTCATCAAAGCCTTGTGTCAGGTTGAGGTCTGGGGTACTGACTGAGTCCCTGCTACAACTTGATTATTTTCTTTTCCAAAATTCACTTGAAGAATTACTGGTATGCTTGGAAACATTGTCCTGTTGCATGAACCACTCAACATGCTAACAGAGGCTTGTAGAGTCTTAGAGTTCTTGGGAGGCTATTTGCAACATTTCTAAACATTGCATGGTCCTTGGAGTAAACTTGCTTAGATAGTCACTCCTGGGGAAAGGGAGGAACGGAGAAACTGTTTTGAGTGTTACAGTCTTGAATGAGTCACAGTCGATTGGTAGACTCTAAATAAACTGGAAATGGTCTTATAACTTCCGAGATTGATTGGCGTAGCAATTGCTTCTCTGCTACCACTGATGTCTTTCATCCTTGGCATTGTGTTAACCAACACCTCAATGTTCAAGACCAGAAAACTGCCTAAACGTCTGCTTTTAGAGATGTTGGCACTCGATGAGAATCAGTTAATGATGCACACTTGATAAGCTGCACCACATTGCTACTTAGTTTTCCACACCCAGTTATTTTTCCTTCCAGTGTGCAGGTTGATGTGATACATCATGTGTGGTTTTATTTAAGATTTGCATTTACCTTATTTTATTGATTTTAATATCCAGGTATGTAAAACCTAATATCAAAGAGGCTGTAGTTTATTTTCACATGACTATATTTGCTTTGTATTCCGTTTTTATTGTGCTAACCTTATGATGCATCAAACAAGCACCACATCATGAACAATAAGTTGAGAATGCCACTTGTCCATACAGTAATTTGGTTTGAGCTTGTCTCTTCATTTACTTGTCAAATTCACTCAGCAGCAAATGTATTTATAATATCCACTCATGGCCTAGATATTTCAGGAATTCCCTCTTGTCATAGAAACCACATACACAGCACCACTTGTAGCCTGTGGATGTTGCCTGCCTCAACTGATCTAACCTGGCAAAAATAGCATGAGCCATTATCAACAGTTGCCACCATCACTCCAGTTCACTTCAACAATTACTAACAAACCATGCCAACGTTGTATTCACGCACTGTACTGTAATGCACTGACTTTCTCTACTTCCTCGCTCTGAATACGTGGCGTCTGATTCAGGATGTGCTTTCATCTGAGAAGGCTGTTTACGTTTGTGATGTCACTTTCAATTGCGCTGCCTTTTCCTCTGCAATTATCTACGGCTGTGGCCTTTGTTTCTGCATTTAATTCCTCCATTCATTTGAATCAGGGCTCCGTCTGGTGCTTTCTGTGGAGTCCTTGTGGGAGCAAATGAATGGATTAGAGGTTTTAATTAGAACAGAACAGACCTTTGATTGGGTCACCATTAGTCTGCTCCTTTGTTCTTCAGTTTGTTGCTTCTGTAACTAAGGCTGGGTTAAAAGGCAAAACAGCTATTTCTTATTCTATATTATATATGTCAATCCATCTTTTCAGTGAAATGGATAATTTATTGTTCCAATTAAGTTCTATTTTTATATGGTGAAATTCCATTGTCTTAAAGGGATTGTTTAGGCCATTGTAAACGAGGGTAAAATCATTATTGGCCATCACAGACAATAAGCCCAATAGTTTGAAATATACTGCCAGAGAAAATGACCTCTTGAAAATGTGGTACAACAGAAACAAGATAATTTGGTGCGTTATTATATGTTATGTCTCATCTATACAAGAGAAAAGACTGGAGTGATGAAGATTCTCTTCCTTTTTGACTATTGTTTTCTCATGATAACATTTCCAACAGACTGGTTCTGATTTCATCAAAACCCATGTTGTTGAGTGAGTTTGTATTACGTTGAAGATTTCACCTAATGTTTAGATTAAAACTGCCTTAAAGACTTGAATTAATATGGAAGTGTGAAAACCTGCCACAGAAATAGAAAAAGTTGCAGCTTCTTGCAAAAGCAACAAGTACTCCAACTGTTTGTTCATACCCTTTAGTACGATTTATATTGGTAACATGTAAAGAAACGTCTTAAAAGTGGTATGAAAGAAATGCACCTCATAAATCTTTCCACATCAGAGCAGATGTCATTGTCAATTCTATTATTTAACCAGCCACAAAGTACACATAAGGAGGAGGAAGGTTTTTTTTTTGGAGCAGTTAAATTCTGTGCAACCATGTGAAATCGAAACCAACGTATGTTTAGTGTCACAATGACAACAACACTTTTTCTAAAACACTTCTCCCACTTCCTGGTTGGGTTTAAAAATACATCAGTAAAATTGGAAAACAATTTTGGTTTTAGTTATGATATATTTCTTTTTACAATGGAGTTGTTTGTGATCATGAGTGCCTTTTTACAGACACATCCCAATAACACTTTGTAATTTCCTGGTTGTCTTTAGGCTATGACAACACTTGGTTAGTTTTAGAAACTGAAAGTTAGAAATGGATCATGGTTAGAAATAAAAATACAACACTTTACAATGCATCCAAAATGCAAGCACTTTTAAAGAGTATACAAAAATGGGGGAAAAAAAGAACATTGTCTGAACTATGTCACAGAATATATTACAATCCACTGTTTGAGAAGCACTTTTCATTGCAAAGCTAGTCTTATTTTTTTTTGTCTTTGAAGTTGCAACTGCATAAAGAAATAAAAAAAACCTGAATATACCAACATGGTGGTGCAGCATGAGGAAGTGATGAGGGAGCTGACCCTCATTCCTACCATTTCAAGCGTACAGAAAAACATGAAAATTCTCATCTTCACACAATTCTACACAGATGAATTGTCAGTCACAAATCTATTCTGTGTCAGTCACAGAATAGATTTTAAAACACTGCTGATAATCTACAAATCTCAGAAAGGTTTTGGCCCAGAATACATCTGTGATATGTTTGGAGAATGTAAAACCTAGTCCGGACCAGAATCCAGACTAAACATGGAGAAGCAGCATTTAATATTTGTGTTATATTGCAAACAAGTGGAATTTGAAATTTCAAATCCTGGTTAAAAACATTTCTCATGTGCCTATGCATAAAATCTGCACAGTTTCTTTGAACTTATCTAGACTTTTTCTTGCTTTTGATTTTAATTCAATTCATTATTATGATTTTTCTCCTCTTTATATTCTTTTATGTACTTTTTAATGTGTCTTCTGCATGCCACTGTAATGCGTTTAATGTTTTATGTAAAGCACTTTGAATTGTCTTGTACATGAAATGTGCCATACAAATTAACTGCATCGCCTGCATGTTCATTATCGAAAGCACTAAATTATATCACAGTAACTGTGTCCTTATTTTTTGTATGGCTTACTCAGTATTGTCATACATTCAGGGAAACTTATGCCTGTTTACCTTATGTCAGACTTGTCCAAACACAACCATTTCCGTATGTAGTAATACAAATACTCATTGTATCAAAATTATAGTATCTGTATAATCATTTAGGAGTGCTTAATAACTTACATTACTGTTGAATTCAGAGAAAGATTTTTCTTGGCCAGTGCTGCAAAGAGAAACCAGAGGAAGTATGATGATTTAACATAGTGGAAAAAATCTAAGCAACCAGCGTTTAATGTAAAGAACAGACGGCGTAGCAGGGGAGCACTTTTTACTTGTCAGTTTGTATTACTGGATCAGTTGCAATAAATGACATGTTGCTAAAAGTCTGGGGTTTATTCAGGACATAATTTCAAATAACTTTGTAAAAGTTGCTGATGTGAACAGATTTTCTTGTTTGAATTATTTGAAAAACTTAAGACCAATTCTTCAGATTTATAGCTCTGGATTTTTCCAGTTTTAACATCTGTTTTGAATGGATCCCGTGAGCCTGCGGGGTCACGAGAGTCACTCTCTTTACTCACAACTGTGAATTAAAAACATTTTAACATAAATCTACAAGACCACACACATCCAGCTGACAGGCTTTTTTCAGGGGCTGCAAAAAATTTTTTTTGTATTTTGGATGGATTAAGTGACATGTCTGAATGATAAAAGGAATCTAATTCAATCTGCAAAACACTTTTTTCCCCATCATAATGTGGACAAACATTGTTTTAATTCATCATGACAAGATGATAATGATTTATGTACTTATGTTGACAGTATGAACATGTTACTGCGGTCCTTGAATGTTTATCCTTAGCTGAACTGAAATCAGAACATGTGTGATATTCTACTCATTATCAATGAAAGTCCAAACAAATTGCTCTACATATAGGCTGATGGGCTGTTTGGCCTCTACTGACTGTCATCCCTTCGAAAATCCCTTAAAAGGAAGACAAAGAGCAGACAAACACACACTTGGTCCTCCTCTTCATCCTCTTCCCCTTTAAGTCTTTGTGCTGTCATTTTGATGATTACATTTTCTTGAGGGTTTCTATTCGTTAGTTGGAGGAGCACTTTTTATTTTTTTATTTTCCATTTAGCTCAAAGCTTAACTGTCATTAAGCGTTTTTGTTTATGAGTGTACTGTACATTTCATCCAGTTCCTATGATTTCATACCAGTTTCTTTATTAAACCATTTAAAAAATGCCTCAAAAGAGGAACTCTAAACAACTTTGCCCAACATGTTTGACATTGTTTGATTGTTTTCACAGCAGAGTAGATATTTAGGGCCATGGCTATAGGCCAGACCCTGCACTCACATCCTAAAAACATTACTCAGATAACCCCCTCTCATGACCTCCACTTGTCTAAAGCTTTTAGTGTTGCTACCTTGGAAAGCATATCTGTTAAAGATTACTGCCTTTCACAAAGTACCCGGATGTGAGGGTTACTTGAGCATGAGCCAGATGTTGAGGTTGAAAAGTTCAGTTTAGATGAGTCTTATGTCACTGACACTGCTACCATTTTAAGGATCTACCGCAGACCACTTCTATATGTCTGAGTTTGGGAGGAAGCCAAACAATAACCAGGAAGAATACCAAAAGATCCAATATGCTGGCTATAACTAACTCTGATTATTAACATTACCAAAAATGTACTCATCACAACATTCAGACTGGAGTAAATGTCTTTGTAGTGATGGATGATTAGCACTGTAGACTCTATGTTTATATAATGCTGCTATCAATTAATGTTTTTTTTTTTATGTTTTGACTTCAGAAATTATTTTGTTGTTGTGGCTGTGCACAGTCTGTGTTTATATGGGAGGGAGACAGCTGATTTACAGGTTTCTTCTTTATGGTGGAGTATTATGGCCGAAAAAGTCTGCTATCTAGAGTTGAGAATTTATAAAGCCTTGTCCAGAAGACTAGAATACTTTTCTTTTTGTTGTTTGTTTTTCTTACACATATGGTGCACACTCCTTTTTATGAATTAGTAACTTAAGTGTTCAAGGTTTCTAGGAGCGAGTGAATGTCTCTCCCAAGTTTATGCAAGTGAGCTGTTACTTTGTTATTTCATGTTACTGTTGCAGCCCTTTTATGCCTTGAAGGGCTGTGCTGGCCAGTAAGAATAAAAACTAAACATGACCCCATGAAGACCTCTCATTTCTAATCTGGTATCTGAGAAAGACAATTTTAAAGAGGTCTTGCAAATGGATTTGAGAAATATTGACCTTGTTTTTTGTTGCAGTTCAGACGTTGAGTTTTTGTTTAAAACTGTCTTGTATAAGTCTCCTCAATACCTCAGGCAGAAGCCTTGGCACAGTCAACTGAATCATTATGCAGTCCATAAAGATCCCTGAAGGATTGTTGCACTCCTTTTGGCCTTTCATGCATAGTGATAGTTTGTGTTTGTTTGCTTGTTTGGGAGTTGGGGCTTTTCCGGGCATGAGCACGAAGCTCCAGTCCATGTCCACGATTTGATTTGTCACGACCAATAAATTGTTTTAACCATGCGCTCTGTGAA
>JAOXYM010000024.1:13921267-13938629 GCA_028567055.1 Leptatherina wallacei | reverse complement strand
CTTTCTTTCTTTCTTTCTTTCTTTCTTTCTTTCTTTCTTTCTTTCTTTCTTTCTTTCTTTCTTTCTTTCTTTCTTCTATTCCACAGTACCTCAGTGTTCATACCTTTCTCTCATGTTCTGATAGTTATATTCTCTCACTATCGCTATTGTACTCTACTCTTATCTTTGTGTGTTGTTAGGGTTACCCTGTGGGAGTAGTAACCACATGCAGATGTACTGGTGATGGTGTCACGCATCAGGTACGCATTTTGCTTAACGTTAATCATCCTGCTTTCTTTGAGCTGGTTAGTGGTAGCGATATGAAATAAATTTTAGGATAACAGCTCCTAGGATGAATGTGGGTCTGGGGCACAGACTGGAGTTGTTAACAAAGACAGAATTATGAACAGGAATTCCTTGTGCAGACAGGAGGAGATCAAATGACACCCAAACCAGTTTTTCTTTATAATCAGCTGAGAACTCTGGATAATCCTCTTGATGTCACTGTGCGCCATGTAGGGGAAGAAAATAAAGGAGAGGGGGCAAGAGATCTTTTTCTTGTGGGTGTGGGTAATTTGTCAAAATTAGCAGGGTGCATACAGCTTTCAACAAGACAGACAATCTTGATAAATGTCAAGTTGCATTTGATGTACAGCAGCACTGCTGTAGGATACAAACTTCTCTTCTGCCACTATATGTAAGTGGTCATCTCCAGATGGCTGAACGCCGAAACGCTGTGTGACTTGGCTTTGCTCAATGATGCATGTAAGCCACATTGACCCAGCAGTGTGATCATCTGACCTTGCATCCCACTGTCCTGTCTGTATCACTGCCCATACTCCAGCCTCTTAATAAAGACAGACAGCAGTGTGGGCTTCATCACGGTTTTCTTCTGATTCGTTCTTACTATGCTGTTTTTCATTTGATGTGTTTGTTACTGCTCAAAACCTAGCCTATTCAATGCAGAAATGCACCTCTCTTGCACTGCTGCGGGAAACAGATGCTTCAACTATGTTTTTTTTCTACATAGCCTAAGTCATTTTTCAAAACTGCAGGCTTAGATCAAATTTATATTCCCTGGAGAGTTTTCTGTATCCAGTTAAAATAACGTTAGCTGCTAATAGAGTTTCTTTCTGAAAAGACTTTACTTGTGGTCTGTTCATATTGTAAATATAAAGCAGTGACTTGAGAAACAATGGTTGGGGGTGGGTATCAGTACCAAGGAACAGAATGCAGTTAAAGGAAGGATACAAGTGAGTGTGATGGTTGATGGATGTATGAAGAAAATGTGTAGAGAGGCGTGGACTGAGAATAGAGGGGCTCTATCTGCCTGCTGGCTCTCCCCATAGGAACAGCTGTCTCTCAGACTGTGACAGACGTAGATTTACTGAGGTGAGAGGGATGCTCTGACAACTCCTTTGGTCTTTTTTCTTACCCTCTTTTCTTATTTATTTATGTGTATTGTATAACTTTAACGTCCTGTTGTGGAAATACTTTGGGGGTACGATAGAAAGGTATTTCTTACTTAGTTCATCTTGTATCATGAAATCATTTAAAGGTATGCCTACTTTTTGTTATTACTCATCAGTTATTTGCTGTATTTTTATTTTTCACACATCAGTGGTCAACACCTTGTCACAATCTACCACAGTATTACCGGTCTTTACAATGGTTTGTCCACACTGGAATTTCCTCCAAAGAACAGTTTAAATTCAAGCAGTTCTGAGGCTGTCAAGTGGCAAGAGACAATTTCAATTATCTTGTTTTTATTTGTGCATCTCCTGGCTGCTTCAAGTAGATAATGAATCAAAATGGCTGGTACAAGGTAGTCTGTCAGCTTGATTTGTTTTGATTAGTGTGGAAGCATACGGCATATTCTCCACCTAAACAAAAGCAACCAGAAGAAATGGGATTCAATCCAAATGATAATGTGTTTTTGCTGTTACCTCCACTAAGAATGGCCAAACATGAACACGGTTAGAATGAATTAGACTGATTTTGATGGCAATGAATATAATTTAATTGGATGGAAATTGACTGGATTGAATTGAGTTTTATCTACAAAAGCCAGTTGATTTAAGTAGAGTTTCACTTTCCTGCCCCATTCTAGGTTCATACTCAAAGTATGAGTAGATTTGTGTGTGTCCTACAAGCATAGTTTGTGTGATTGGATATGTGCTTTCTCCTATTGTAGCAAATTATCTTCTTCATTAATTTTGACATAGGAGGAAATGAGCTTGTTCACTGCTTGAGGCTACATCTAAATTAGAACAACTGGGGTAATCCTGAGATTTGAAAGGCTTGTGAGACTGAGCCTGTTCTCAGGTCAAATAGTCAAACAAAAGAAAAAAAGGATAATCTTATACAAGATAAACCAGAAATGCCACATTATCAGCCAGCCTGTCATTGTTTTTTATCTATTTTAGCAGCCACAGGGGCTTATTTTCATTTTCTTTAAGCATTACTGAATTGTTGGATCCTGGTTGAAAATGATCACTTTCTTCCAGGCATGAACACATTCTCAAACAAGAGCCTTGAGAACATTCCTTAATTTATACTGAGTAGGCGTAATCATGCCCTCAGCTCAATTCAAGATCCAGCGCACTTCCTTTATTTTCCCACCTGTCTTCTTTCCCCTTGTTCAGTTTGGCCATGTTTGTCTGGGGTCTGTTGTCTGGAATGCGGGGAAGGAAGGGCAAAGTCTCCAGAGAGCCAGCAGCAGATTCTAAACACAAGGCATTTGACAAGGGTGTCAGAGGATGTGCGCTCAGATGCTTGACTGTTGAACTGCCCACCCAGAGGTCTGTCTTAGCAGCAGTCAACCAGACACAGTGGAGCAGAGGGGGAGTGAAAGAAAGAGAAAGCTAACAGCTCAGACAACCATGTATTTTACAGTATCCTGCCCTATGGGAGGTCTATTGAGTGAAAGCAGTCTGCACTTCAGTGGTTTGCAGAGCATGCTCTGCACTATGTTGCGTGTGGGAGCTTTCCTTTTTGTTTTCCTATACAACTTTATGAGATGTTCATGTTTGTTTTTTTACATTTATGTCCAGTTATTAGCAATAAAACCTGCACTTGCAGGACATTTTAATCCCACATCAGTTCAGTTATGTGATCTTTGTTAAGGGTATTTATTTAATTAATTCTACTTCAATTTTTCTCAATTTCAATAGCTGTTTTTTTCTTCCTGGGTTCCAACTTCCCTTGGATAATGTTTGCTTTGACAGTCTGGCTCACACAAAATGGCAGTTCAATAAATAATTTCGACAAATAAGGGAATACTGTCATAAAAGTCTTGTTTTTTTTGCTGTGATATCACTCTATCAGCATTGAGTACACCAGTAATGATTTTATCCATGCTTGTGGCAAACAACTCCCTTGTATTGCTTTTAGTCAAAGGTGTTTATTTGTTTTATCTAAGCTTTTATTTAACAAGGGGAAATTTCACTGAACTGAAAAATATATTTAAAGCGTGTCCTGGCTAAGACATCAGCAGCACAGGTAAAAACGGACAAACCTACGTACAAACTCACTATTGTATCACAATCACAAAACCCCAAAGATCAAGGAGAACATCTACAAACAGATGTATCTGCCTCCATGTCATCCAACATTTTCTTGAAACTGTCCAGTGAGATCAGGTCTCGAAGTTTCAAGTCTTTTTGTAGTTTGTTCCAGGCAAAGGGAGCAACATACATGAAAGCCTTTGTTCCCTCTGATCTAACCCTTGAGACGGATGATAATAAAAAAAAATTCTGCGAACAAAGATGATAGGACCCCAAGCTCTTCTGAAGGAGGAACGTTGAGAGGTAGGAAGGAAGTAGACCAGAAATAGTCTGGCAAACAAGAATATGTTGGTGTTTTAACCTGTTTACAAAGAGAACCATCCTACACTCATTTAACAGTGATGAGTGAAAGATCTAAAATTTGTGTTGAGCCTCGGAGCCCTGTGATATACAATATGTAGAGCACACAAGCTGAGACAAGGCATGCATATGCATGACACCACCATAATCCAAAACCGACAGAAAGATGGCAGCAACCAGCCTTTTTTTGGATTCAAATGAAGGGCAGGATTTAATCCTGAAATAAAAGCCAGGCTTCAATTACAACCTTTTTACATCTGATGAATATGTGGGGTAAAAGAAAGCGCTTTATCAATAAAAACAAGATATAACAAGATATATGTAACATTGTATAACCTCAATATGTGAACCCTGAAAAGTGATAATTGGTGCCAGGTTATGTGGCTTGACCTTAGCCTTGACCTTATATTGGTGTAAATTTAGACTCAAAATGGCTTGAACCCAGACCACTGTGAATCTAAACATGACATTTAGAGTTTTTTTCTTCTTTTTTATTTCATGTAATACATAGTATATTTACTTTAATGTTTGGATTACATTGAAATCAAACAATCAGCCAGTAAATCCAGGAGTCTGGCTGACTTACCTCTGTAAAGTTAATCAATTATTAAGGCATGCTGTAATAAGGGTGAAAATACTCCTTACATGATTGACTACTTTAACCTGCTCTAATGGTGGAATGCACAAGTAGCTCCAAATTACTGTAACTGACTTTGTCCTTTTTAGCTGCTAACCTATCACATTGTAACACTTGGTTAGAAACTCTTGGCATCATATTTAAAGTAAAGGGTGTTTATTTTGAATCAATTCTTAACAATATCATGTTGTGATCTGCATGTGCATTTGGCTGGGCTTTCAACAAGTAACAGTGTCTCCATGTTGAGAGGGCGGTGGACTTCTGACCAGGAAACCTGAGTTTGACACCCACGGCTTAAATTATAACCTAACTCAAAATTCAAATTTTGAAATTGGAATCTTTTGTTGAGTTTATAAAAGCCTTTTTTTTTTTTTTTTTTTTTTAAGATAAACTCCTATTTTCTGGGTTCTTCCACATCCTCTTGGTTACTTTGGAGACAGATCTGGAGAAAAGGAATCTGTAGAAAAACCTTGCACATCCACTAATTACCGAAAGAAAAACATTACTCTGCATATTTAGATTAGTTTGGCAAAGGTTCAAATTAGTGAAGAATCCATTTGTGCTGAAGTTTTAAAACTAACTTAATGTTTTGTTTATTAACTGCAATAAAACCTTCTTTGCTGTGTTGCTTGTGCTGCTTCACTAAACAAAGATTCAGAATCAGAATGGGACTTTATTGCCAAAGTTTGCACATACAAGGAATTTGTCTTGGGAAGAAACTTCTGTGGCGTGAGGTTTTGGTCCTGATGGACTGCGTAGTCTCCTGTCAGGGGGAAGGGGATGAAAACTTAATGACTGGGGTGTGAATGATTATCCATGATCTTTCCTGCCCATCTTAGAGTCCTAGCAGAGAACAGTTCCAAGAGAGAGGTCAGATTGCAGCCAATCACTGTCTCATCCAACCGGATGATTTGCTGCAGTCTGGCAGAAGGGTACCAGATGGTGATGGAGGTGGTGAGAATGGACTCACTGATAGAGGTGTAGAAGTGCACCAACATTGACCTGGGCTGCTTGAATTTCTTCAGTTGTGGCAGGAAGTACATCCTCTGCTGAGGTTTTTTGATGGAGTTGATATTCTCCACCCATTCTCCCTTCCTGGGAGATGATGTTTCCCAGGAAGCAGTAGGACTCCACAGTTGTGACTGGAGAATCATGCAGGTTCATGGGAGAGGGATGGACTGTGTTCTTCCTGAAGTCCACAACCATCTTCACTTTCTTGGCAGCATTGAGCACCAAGTTGTTTCTGCTGCACCAGGCCACCAGCTGATCCATCTCCCTCCTGTAGGCTGGCTCATCCCCACCAGAGATGAGGTTGATGAGGGTGGAGTTTGACAGACTGGTGACTGGAGGTGCAGCTGTTGGTATACATTGAGAAGAGTAGAGGAAGAGAACATAGCCCTGGGAAGAACCGGTGCTGATGATGCAGTAGTCGGATGTGTGATTCTAACATTTTTCACTGTTTCAAATAATGGTACATGGCCTCACAACAGATGGTTAACCTTCCTACATTTATAGCAAAACAAAACACTGTGGACGCTGCTAACAATGCGGCTAATGCTTGTTTTGTGTTAAGCTCTTATTTTACAATTTTTTCTGATTTAGCCTATCTTTTTTTTTAAATAATTAAGAAAACTAATAATCACAAATAAGACTGTGTGCTTGTACAGAAATGAAGCTCAGAGCACTGGCACCTTAAGGTTAAAATCAATCATTTTCAATAGATTTTCAGTCTGATGTTTAGTCAGAAGAATTTTTAGTTCCTCAGCTACCACGAACAGGAAACTTTTTAAATATTCCGATTTGTGCCCTAGCAGGATAAGTTTGTATCTAGTTGTCATAATTGATCAATAACAAACTGATGTCTCTGAGCCATTGTGCTTTGAAGAGCTCAGGTAGACTGGTGAGTCTGGAGGATGCACAACAGCTGATGAAACATTTCAGCTTATCCCATCATAGCAGTGATGTGCTATTTTTCCCACTGGGGTTTTTTTTTTCTCTTTTTGTCACTCTCTTCTTCTCTCCTGTCTTGTTTTATATCCATAACTGAATCTGGGTTACATTGCTTTTCAAGATTTTCTCAGTGAGCTCTTGCTCTGCTGTACGATTTAATATTTGAATATTCATCAATGTTATCCAAAGTGTTAGTTGAGACACTGTCTCATCTCTGTTTCTATTTTGAGAGTATAATGTTAAACAGAATTGGTATTTGGCAGCCTTTGAAACAGTTGGAATAATAAAGTGCCTTTTAGACTGACAGAGATAAAAGTCTAACTAAGCAAGTGGTCTAAGCAGATTTATTATTTATAGAGCCCATTAGATATTCCTCCTCTTCTAAAGTCCTCCTTTCTAACAGAAACCACTGAGGCCCAAGTCAAAATTCAAACATGTTAAAAATTGAAGCATGCAACACCTTCAAGCTGCTAGTTGTTTAACTATTGGGTCTATTGGCTCAGGTTAAAAAGTAAAAAGGCATTAGATTGTTCCTCATCAGTTTATGCACATTGGGTTGTCTTGCATATTTTCTGCAAATTAAGCATTCCACGGTTAATTTTTATTTCAAAAGAAGAGTCAACTTTTTTCTTAATGGTGAGCACTCATCCCCCTTTTTTTTCTTTTTTTGCTGTAGCTCATCTTTTTCCACAAGATAATCCCAGAGCTGCTCATTAGAAATGTCTTTTCTTCCCACTGGTGTTCCAGCACTTCTAACCCACAGCTGCCATGTTGTGGGTAGCAGTTACTCTCAGATAACCACCCCACCAGGGACAGGGAGCCAGGATGTGAGGGGGCACTTACAGCAGTACCAGTAGTCGTACCGAAGCGCAGCAGGCTCATGAAATAATGAGAAAGTTGAAGAAAGTCTTGGCTAAATCGATGGAGGAATCAATATCACACAGTCATACACAGAGGTGGCCTTTATAGCTGTACAGGTAAGCATACCTTGAGAGTTTACTTGTTATTGTCTCTTGTAATTTGCTAGGAATGATACTTTTTAAATATCTCTTTTACAAACATACAAATATATGATAACAGGAGTGTTTAAATTAGATTTCTAAATGGATCTGTGAAACATTTGCTTAATATGGTGCAATATCGATCTGAATAAACACACTTACACACTCTGCTGTCTTCTTCTCTTTATTTAGACAAGGCTTCTTACAGCTGTAATTGCTTCTGACCAAGATTTTAAGGTTTCTTTTACACCGTGAGACGGTGCTGCAAACAGCTCTAGAATAAAAATATCTGCCACCAATGATCTGATGATAAAGTATGTGGTGGTTTCCACCGTATTGCCAAAATTTTCTTAGCAGCTGTTAGGCCGGAAAGCCAGATTCTTTTTTCATGTATTGACTTAGGACATTGAGAATTATCATTCAGCAAACAAAGGATGGGGCAACATGGGACCTCCTTGTAAAGAATTTTAGATAAAGACTTAGTAACTTGCAACCAAAACAACTGCAAAAATGTTTTAAATGCACCATAGACCATGGTACTACATGGATGTTTCGAAGCTGAGAATGTGTGAACAAATGTCTGATGCAGAAATAATCAAGTGTAAATATCGACAATATAATTCGTGCTCAATTTTCCCTAAAACTTTTGAAGTTTGAGTTATTTTAGATTGAATCTACACTTTTGTGGTGGACCTGTTGCGTGTAGCTTTTAGTTCAAGCTATAGCCCATCAAGAAAGGGTCTGATTCTCCAAACTATAAGTACTCTGAAAGCTGTAAATGACATCATAAATACTCATTACTATTTTATATGACCCCACTTGAAAAATCCAAAAGAAGTAACCAAACAAAAAATTCCCTTTAAAGTCCTCGTCTTCAACTAATTGCCGAGAGACAAGCTATTGGTCATATGGAAGTGTAAGCTCATGATTTTTTTTTTCGAGTTTCTGTGCTCACTTTGCGTTTTTTGTATCTCAGCTTCTATATTAAATAGGAAAAAAAAAGAAAAGTCATTGCTGCCTTTCAAAGCTTCATCAACACATCAACACATCTTACTGGAGTTGTGATGCATATATTGAGTTATTTTTAGTGTGTTTTTGAACTGCCCTGTGAGGAAAGTGATTATGGATTCAAATGAGGCTTGAAACACTAAACACTCTTTCCAGCTTAATCAGCTGCAACATGTTCCTGAACTTGAACAGACTTTATAGATAAACAAGTTTAATGTGGTCATTTTGAAGAAGCTTCAGAGGCTGAATAACAAGATTTGACAAAACAATGTATTGGGTTATTAAGATCATTTCAGCCTACACAGTCTGTTTTTCTGTTCCTCCTTCATCTCTGCAGTTTAAAGGTGCTGCTGTTGTATCATTTCTTCTGAGCACCACAAACTGCAATTACAGCAAATGCCAGCGGTATCATTTGCATATAAATTGGGTCTTTTATTTATCCAAGGTCAGCTTTTGACCTAACCCCAACCCTGAATTTTATGTTTGGTTTGTTACTTATACTCCTGCTTCTGTGTGACTCACTGATATGTAGTTTAGTAAAAACTGGTTTATATGAGTGGTTGTGTCTTTCAACATATATAATAGCTGGTAGAAGTTGTAATTGTCTGTACAGCTGTTTTATCTGTAGATAAGAGTCAGCACACAGCATTCATCAGTTTAAAATCATATTTTGATTTTTAATCCATAAAATACACATTTCAGTTTCATGTCTTTGTTTTTTTGTTACATAAAATTTGCATGCACTTAAATCAAACATCAAGATCATAATCTTTGTTTCCTTATGACACAGTGATGTGAGAAAGCGTCACAGTAAACCAAAAAACAAATAAGATTCATGAAGGGTTTATCATATCAGGACTCTTAGCACACGTTTTTTTCTCTGACTTATTCAAATTATTTTCCACCCATTATCTCCCACTGTTATTTTGTGTGCATTAGCTAACATGGTGGCACATCAATTAATGTATGAAGTAGTGAGTAAAACATTCATTAACAAATGCTATATTATTCTAATTTATCTTTTGTCATTACATTTAGTTATCATATATATCCACATCGAGTCTTCTTTTTTCTGCAGTGTGGACTGTGTTATAACTAAGGCAATAACATTGCATTAGTTGTCCAGTTCCTGGACACTTTGTGTTCTTGGACTACTAACTCATAGCTTTGTACTTAACAAGAAGCACATTCCTTGAAAGCTGAAGAAAACATCAATTTCTTCCTTAATCTGTCTTGAGGAGATGAGGATTTTCTAGTGTGACCGTGCATATCTTTTCCACATAAAGCCAGTTATTTTCTGTAAATAGTTGGCCCTCTCCTGAGAAAGCTTTATGACCTGTATTAGTCAGAATAGCTGCTGTATGTTCCAGTCTACATATAGCCTGCACTCAAATGTCTGTGTTCCCAAAGATGTTCTCTTGTTCTTGCTTTGCTTTCCTATTAATATGAAGTATCAAAGTCTGCAGGTCCACATTCTTGCAGACTTTCAATGTTTCCCTGCTGCAACGCACCAGACTCACATTAAAGCATCTATAGCAGACTTGTGCAGAGCTTGTCAGAGATCCATTTAATTTGAATTAGGTGTGTTGCAGCAGGAACTATCTAATACCTGCAGAACAGTAGGCCTGAGGACAAGGGTTGGGGATCACTGCCTTAAATGGATTACAGATGCTGCATCAGACATTCTGAAAACACCACATTAAGTTTAGCAAATCAGCCATGACAGAGAAACAAAGCTTTGTGTAGGATCCACATTGGCTGGAGGAAAATATCTCAATGGACGCATGAAGTAGGGCTGATAACCACCATCCTAAGGCCAGTAAACCTGCTTCGCTATGGAAAGTGTTTGAAAATGCAGACTTTTCATGACTCATATCATATTCTGCCCTTCTGTCATGCAAAAATAACTTTCTCCACACATTTAGTCATAATTGTACCAGAGATCATGGCCTTTCTTCAGTGTATAACAAGCCTCCAGTGCTTTAACTATGAAGCTGTTTAACACAAACACAGCGGCAGAAGAGGCTCCAGTAGGTAGACAGCTTTGGCCCAAAACAGGCTTGAGGGAAGATAAGCACTGGAGGCTATGTTTCAGCATGTGGAATGGCCCCAGTGACCTGACTTTGATTTAAAATGAGAAGGACAACAATGCAGTAAGGGAAAGAAAGAAGTATGAAACTGTGTGAAAACCATTTTGTGATATTCCTGACAAGAAAATGAGTTTTCCTATCTGACATGTGGAGCATGATGCCCTCCGCGGGGGACTTTGTTTATATGTTAGATCAAATTAATTTAAAGCTCTTCTGTTTTGTGTTCTCCTTGGAGAGGGGAAATTTGGGCTAGTACTTGAAGCTCTCCTTAGAAATGTAACTGCCAATCCTTTCACACAGGAGCACACAGCAGTTAATGTTTGACCAGAACCACAAAAGATATCTGCACAGACTCGACATTCTTTTATAAATGCGGCTGACATCCTTAGAGCAATGCATTTGTTCATGCATTTAAATAGGAATATTATTCTAATGATGGATACCTTCTACTTACAACTACTCTCTGTTAACTCCTCAATGTGGCACTGAACATTAGTCAATAATTGGTTGGGTGTCAGGGCTGTGGAAAAATAAGATATTTGATTTTATGCTGCTTATTCTCTGTTGTAGCTCTGGATGATTTAACTATCATTCACCGATGCAGATAAACAATCACAGTTGTAAAGATGCAGAAATTTCAAATGACAGTTAATTGCAAATAGCATGCATTGAAACAAACCTTTCGATAACATTGCTATAAAGAAAAAGTTAAAAGAAGGCGTAAACCCATTAAGATTATGCTTCAGTTCTTGCATCTAATCTGTAAGTATGTTTGCAATCTAACACCGAACAATATCACATTAGTCATCCCCCGTTGCACCAAAGTCAGACAACAATGGACCACTGTGTATGTGAACTGTACATGTGCCTTTGGTGCCTGTATGCAGTAAGGTGAGGTTTCCAGGTCTTAAGGGGCATGTGCAGTACATCAAATGCAGTAGAGCCATTACTGTGCTTAATTGTGTGGCATGTTTGACTGAGCTTACTTGTGCAGAAAATTGCATATAAAACACTTATCTTTTAAAAGTGTGTGCGGGGGGGGGGGTACAATGGCCTCCGCAGAGATTATTACTCTTAATAGTTCTTTGGATAATGACATTGCATCATAACAGACCAAAGCAGTTTAACACTTGTTAGTTGAATTCCTTTTTTCAGGATCCTAGTGTCCATCCTAAATACTTTATCACTTTGTCCACTCTGTGTAATTATATTAGAATAATAAGTATTTAACCACCTTATTATGTGGTGACCACAAACCAATTATTTGAGCATAGCTACATTAGTTTAGGAAGAAATGAGTGGGGGGAAAAAACATGTTTACAGGTGCAACACCATGAATGTTAAATGGGAGTTATCTGTCAAAGATTAGGTGGAAAGAAGGTGACCATGCTTGTAAGAAAAATTATGATGGGGTCAATAAGTAGTGGAGTCAGGAAGATTTATCAGATCAATAGTTATAACTATATGCCATTATAGTAATGTATATTTGGTGGTCTTGCTCTGATCTGGGCCTTCCCTCCTTGTCCATGTGCAAACAAGGAATGACAGAGTCAGAGAGGACAGTAGCAAAGATCCCCAGTGTGCAGAGCAGAACAACATCAATAACAGACATGACAGTAATTTAGTCTTTTTGAAAATGAAGAACCGGGCAAACAACTGGGCAGACTGATGAGCCGACATGTCTTAAATAAACCATTTATATGAGGAGAAAAAAAAACAAAAAAAAAACTTAATCTGTAAAGCACAACCTGTGGAATTTTTCACATCAATCCTAAAGGTCTAGCCACAGCAGGTTGGTTCTGTACACCAGTTCCTCGGACTGCACAATTTCTGGTCAGTGATTTGATCTCTGTTTTATCAAGAGTCTGCTGCCACCACTTTCACAGATTTGAGGTCATAGCCCCTCATAATCCTATTTGCATTGATACCACAGTGCTTACTCTTCCACATCTGTTCCTGTTATTCCTGGTGCTACATCAACTTCTCTTGCTCCTTCTTCCTGATGTTTAGCTAGGGTTGCTATGTATGTTACAGCTGCTGTGTACATGTAGTTGCCCTGCATGTTTGCCATCCAGGACCTGTCTCTGTAGACAACACGTGAGGACTGGAAACATGTACCCTGGCAAAGTAAATCTCAGACTCTGCCGAGGCATGAAGATGGTAGAGAAGGAATTTGGCACTAAAAGCATCTATCCATGACTCAACAGGTCCACATTGGTGGTGATCATGAGAGTGTGTGTGTGTGGTGTTTATAGCACACTTAAACCCAATACATACTTGAGTATGGTAGCTCATCTACACTACCATGAGAAATTTGAACTCAGTTCCCATTTAAAAAAGAATAGGTTTGATGTTCCCAAACTTTTGATTTGTACTTTGAGTAGCATTCAAAAAGCAAAGTAGTATGGCATTCCTGAGAAGAACTCTGAAACCGCTTTCAGACTTGCATTGTGGAATACTGTATGTGCGGTAAAGTCCATCCGGTCTTTTACCAGAGTTGTCTTTTCAAACATATCGCTTCCTCACAGACTTTTTACATCCCGGGTACATTCAGATATCGGCAAATGTTCCGGATAAGTCCATTGTCAAAACAGGGTGGGACGTGTCTGTGTTGCGACTTGTCCGGAACATTTCTTGTGCGTTCAGGCAACACGACGTGCCGCAACATTTCCGCAATCATGACATGGGGGCTAGCCAGTAAATGTCAGCTACAGCTCCAAAGCAAAACAACGGAGCATTTGTCTGAATGCAAATTGTATAAAAGACAAACATTACTGATTTTCAGAGCAAGTCTGAAAGGGGCTTGAGTATACTTTAAATAGGGATGAGTGTATTTTTAAATGAAGATTAGATTACGAGACTTTATTGTAATCGTAAACTTAAACAAAATTTTGTTGGTGACAGTCACATAGCAGCAACAGTAATTAAAAGATAAGATATACAGATAAAAGATAAAAGTGAAGTAGAAAGTAGCAACATACAATGTTAAAAGGTACAGTTTGTGGCATCTACCAAAATTTGTATCTCTGAGCAGTTTGCACACATACATGTATTACCATTGTATGTATGTATATATATATAAATATGTATATTCAGTGCCAATTCCAGAGATTATATACTATGACCCCAAGGACAAGTTATGGATACACACCTTTTTGTGTGTTAGCAGTGTACCAGAAAAGATGAGGTCGTCATCCTGGAGCCAAGCCCACAGTGAGACATTGAATCTTATTGATTTGTCATTTTCTTGTTGGGAAATCATTTTAGTTGAGATGGAATCTCCATTTACAGCTGTCATTGTAACTCATAATGATTCTTGGACCTGTATTCTCTCCATCTGTCTACTCTGCCACACTGCAGGGATAAATACAGCGACTAAACCTTGTGTTCGATAACCCATTTACTTTACTTCGTTTTTCACTGTCTTCATGTCATTAACCTGTGATGCAAGATAACATGGCAATCTGTAATGGGGCTGTAGTTTAATTAAAAATTGTTTTCATTATGAATACTCCTGGGCTTTTCCCACCAGTACCTCACCCTGCTGTAGAGTCTGTTGACCTGGAGGATAGGCCAAATGCTCCAAGTCTTTTTAATTCTACATTTGAGCAAATCTGGGCTCACAGCCATTATTGTCCCATTTATCTGAAATGAGATTTATTGTAGTGAGACTTCTGTGGCTATAGTTCTCCTGAGGTACAGACCATGGGAAAGTTCAGACCCAAAGCTGTCTATAGAAATTATTTTTCAATTATTCAAATCCAAATACCAAATCTCTAATTGGTAACATTTTTGTTGAATTAAATAAATTAATTTGATATTCAAATATCCATAACATTGGGAGTCTATTGAGACCGAAAGACTACCAAGATCCAAAGTTTCACCTTCGTGTTCTAACTCTGTTGTGCTGTCAGTCTTTTCTGCAGTCTCTTATTTCATGAATATCTCTTTTTTTTTCTTTGAAAAAAAAAGCTTTTTCACATATCTGCATAATGATTCATTTATTTTCAATCACTTAGTTTTAATTAAGAAGTAAAAGGAGGTCTGAAGGAAAAAAGAGCTAATCTTTATTAATTGGGCTTTCTGCATCACTGCATTGCTGAAGGGATTGTTATAAAACATCCTCTGAAGTCACATGACGGTTCATTTATCATCAGCTGGAAACCTTCCTTTTAGCGCACTGTACCACACATGCACACAAACACACACACGCACACACGTTGTGAAGTCTCTATTGCCTTGTCTTTCTTTGTCTCTAAGAATTTAAGCCTGCTGCAATTCATCAGTGTTCAATGTTGAAACATTCTTGATCTTCAGAATCCCCAGGACTGTAATTTTAGAGAAATAACCTAATACCTTTGGGTGTCATTGTGCTCTTAGGTTAGATCATGAGGTGGTTTTGCTAGCTGGAAACACCTTTTAGTCAATATGTGTTAGGATCATCAAGCTTGCTTGCCAGACCCTGACCTCTCTAGATCGGTGGTGGAGAACCTCGGCCCTCATCCTGTAAATTTTCGATATGTCCGTGCTCCAACCCACCTGATTGGAAATAATAGGTCACTGTGTAGAACTTGAGTTGCTGTTGATCCATATGATTGGGATTACGTGTGTTGGAGGAGGGAAACATTGAAAACCTGCAGGAGTGCAGCCCTCGGGGACCAGGGTTCCCCACCACTGCTATAGATGATCATTGTATCTGTAATTAAAGTTAGAAGAGAGGAAGCAGAGCCTGGTCTCTCAAACCTGCCACATATGGTCACTTAGGCCAAAGTGATTGATGTCACATTTTGTCATACTGGGTTACTAGGTAAGTGTTAGTGTTGATTTATTCATTTAAAAAACAGAAGAGAGAGAGAGAGAGAGTGTTGTTGGGAACAAATCTGGACCTATTGAATCAAATGAGGTTATTTCTTAATTTTCTTTTTCTTATTTTGTGAATAATTATATTTTTTATGCATGTCTTTATATTTTTTTTAATTAGTGGTTTAAAATGAAAACAATTTTTCCAAGGCTTAGCAAATGGAGTCCAAGGTTACATCACAAGTCCACCACTGGGAAGTACAAAAAGAAACAAAAATCTCAGTTTATGCATTATATTACTGCTCAGTTGCATATCTAAAATTACTGGTGGCCTGGTGTCAAAAATTTGCATACATACATAATCCACTTATGTTGCTGTACTCAGTTGCTGCATGCTCATCCATACTAATTATATGGACTCTAGTTGACTCTGATGGCAGGTCAGTTCAGTTGACTAGGAATTAAGTGGCAGTCCTGTGGGCATGTTGATGCCCTTTGAGTTGCCAAATCTCTTGTACCGCTTCCTCTGCTGCTGCAAACTCGGCTCTTATTAAAGCATGGCCAAAGGCAATAACTGGAGTCATATTGCCTGATAATTCTCTTTAGTTAGGGTTTAATCTCCATGATAGCGGATTAAAATCATGAAGCAGCAGCTTTGTTTCTCAGGTTAACCTGGTATGTGCTAGTGTGGGATTTGACTTTTTTCTGTTTAGCTGTGACTTCTGTCATGAGCTTTGTGGGAGCACATGATTTGTGAAAGCAGCCTGACCCATTTATAGAAATTAATTTATCACCTGTTATGAAAGAGCTTTCTCTCTGTTCATGCCAACATGTTTGCAGCTCATTAGCCTCATTATTATTATCATTATGAATTTTGGGCTTTTTTTTGGAACAATAAACATAATTAAATTCAACAGCTGATTTGTGAAAAGAGTGATTTTTAATTAGCAGGGCTCTAATTGCTTTGGTTCTCTTCATTTGTTCTGCGCAAACTTCATCTCTTTTAAGTGCCCACTGTTTTGCTTTTGGTAAAAGGCTTTCAGCTATGAATGTATGCCAGTTTTAATCAAGTTTTGAGCAGATAAAAGAGGGTGCCACAGACTTTTTGCTCTGTGCATGGGCTAGAAGAACAGACAAAGAACAGTTGCAGTTTCTTGTAGTTTTGAAATGGGGCTGAAGTATAACAAAGTCCAAGTCACTAAAGTCGAAGTTGATTCGGAGTCTTTTCTCTGCTTGTGTGTTCCACTCAAAGTAATGACCATTACTGTCTGATCTGAGATCTGTCCATCACCACCCACTGCCCTTATTGAACTAGACCTCAAAAGAAGTTAAGAACTTCACTCCAGCTGCAACTCATAGAAGTGTTTGATTGATGGAATCACCTTTATCACTCTGGAGGGAATGCTAACATACACAGCTGACCTGGTCCTATTACTTACAGATTGTGTGTGGTGATTGGCACATGTCTGTAGCTAATATGTTAAGAATATAACCTTTGCTTTAACCCTGAGCTCCAGCCTTCCTTCTCCCAGTTTGGGGATGTTTAGGTTGATACTGAGCTGCCAGCAGAGAGGCAGCTGCCCCAACGTGCTTGCTTCACCTCTGTTCCCTGGAGACTACAGCCCAGCCAGCCGTTTGTAATTAAAAGACAGATAAAGCTCTGTCCTTCTTACTTGATTTAAAATACCAGAAGGCTAAAATAGAGTTCACCAGGTGATCAAGACCACCAGCCAGCAGGGAGAAAACTTCTTCACTTTGAAACCGGCAAAATGAAGCTAAGTATTTAGTGTTTTTTAGAATGAAATGAATAATGAAGCTTTTGATTCTTATTCTTTATTTTTTTCATCCATGTAAACAAAGAGTGTCCCATAGAATCAATAAAGAATTGTGTCCATGCATCCCGAAAATAGAAAAAAGGAATATATATATATATATATATATATATATATATATATATATATATTTCTATATGTATATGTGTGTGTGTGTGTGTGTGTGTGTGTGTGTGTGTGTGTGTGTGGGTGTGTGTGT
>JAOXYM010000024.1:13910869-13921167 GCA_028567055.1 Leptatherina wallacei | reverse complement strand
TATGTGTGTGTGTGTGTGTGTGTGTGTGTGTGTGTGTGTGTGTGTGTGTGTGTATGTTGAAATGAAGTGAATAAGAATCTACTCAATTTGGAATCCGAAATAACCAACATACTTCTTCGTTTCTAATTCTGAACCAAAATTCATTTCAAAGCATGAACTGTTCGTTTTTGCTTTTTCTATCTGTGCTGGCTGCCAGCAGAGGAGTCTACATATCTGTCTGGGGCTGACAGATAGTCACCTCTGAAAGCCTTGCCCAAAAAAGCCAGCATCCATGACCTTCATGGTGCTTCTGCATTTAGGTGGACAGAAGTCATTCTCTGCTTCAAAGGATTTCAAAATTGAGGTCTTGAAAGGTGTAGCCTAGATGTCTGGAGCCAAAGAGATCCTAAAGCAACTGTATACAAATTACATGTGAACAATCTATACCACACATTGAGATTAAGCTACAGTCACAGCTCCACATTTTTATGTAACAGCATCTCTGTGTGTTCAGGGCAACATACATTCTGTGGGAAAGAGTAGTTCTCTGTTGCTAAAAATGGCCATATGCTGACTTTTTTGTCATGAGTTTACAAATCAATGCCATGTTGAAAAGCCCCACACATCTTATATACCCTAATACTTGGTGTAATGGTGTAAAATTATGAAATAATCTACAGGAAGAACTCAAACAATGTCCAAACATCATTCAGTTTAAAAAATTGTTTTTTTTAATTTTATTCAAAAAACAGAGACAGAGAAGATATTGTAAATCCATATAATTAACTTTGTATGATTAGATACATGTGCAATTGAATATGTAGATATTTTGTGTGAGGACATGCATATAAGTATGTAGAGTAAGAGTATGCAGAAATACAAATATAATTTGATTATTAGTATATAGGTGTGTACATGTGTTTATTTATAGATATATAGTATATATGCAGATTCATATATGAGTATGTATGCATCTGCACAAGGGATTTGTATTTTATTTATTTCAATCTTCTAAAAAGGTTTTTTGTTGAATGGGACTGACAATTTAATGTTTTTAAGGAAGAGTGAATTATGTTTAGGTAGAGGGGCAGGAATATATACGTTCTTACTTCATCCTGCTCCTTTTCAGACTTTATAGTACTATAGTACTTTTTTTGTTGTTTTCTTTCTCTCCTTATACTGTTCAGTTGTGTTACTATCTTCAGTTCAAAACAAATAAAAATATATCAAAAATCTCTTTATTTGTGATATTGTATTTGTCCTCTATTGAATTTATCATTGTACCCATAAGTGATGATTTTATTTGTCAGTGGAAGTAAGTGTAATCATCATACCAATCTGACTGACTGACAATGAACAGACTCTTCATTAGAAGCTGACGACTCCACTTTCGCACTGGATCACTTATGTCAACATAGTTTTCTTAACAGGGTCATAGGATGGCAAGATTATGAGTCACTTTGCAAAGTTATTGATTATTGGAGGTATAATCCTTAGACAATGAGTCTAATAGCTAAATCTGTACACATTGCAATGTGTATTCATTAATAATACAGGTTCTTTTTTCCCTGTGTTGGCCTGATGCTGCTGTCACTACAGTTTAATCTACAGGTTTGTGTCCTGCCTGATTGCTTGTGTTATTTTAAGCTAAGTTTGGTATTTACCTTGTTTTAAAACCACCGTCTTTTCAGGCATGTGATTTTCACAACTTCTACACTAACAGATCTCTGAATATCCATGGAGCTTGCGAGACACTGATGGCACCTTCTGTGCCTCTCTTGGAGCCCATTGGTTGCTCACCACGGTCATGGCAGTGACCATGGAGTGGAAATGCAGCAATCCAACCATTGCCAGTACGCAATCAGAGTTCATTCACCATAAAGCGCACCACTCTCCATTTTCCTTTTGTCACCAAACTCCCATAATCCCTTGTTTTTGTGACAGATTAGTTTACATGTCTTGACCCAAAACAGCCGAGTGGAGAGACTTTTTTGGGGAAAAACTCCACAATCTACGATATTTGGTCATTTAAAAAATTATATATTTTTTTCTCTAGAATTTTCTAAAGAGCTATTGTTTGATCAGAATCTGAGCTCTTTTTTCCAAAATGTTGATGTGTTGAATTTTGGATTAAAAGTCACATTGTGTGTCAGGTGCACTGATGTATTGGGTTTATTCAGTGTGAACATTTTGACCTTTTCTTCAGAAGAAGTTGTGCCAAATGCAAAAAAACAAACAACTGAATGCTGTGATTTTACACCAATATGTCTGAAAATGGCATGAAAGAACGCATTGGATATGGAACTTACTTTTATGTTTCTGAAAATACATGCTGAATTTGAATTTCAAATCATCTACATTCCTTAGAATAGTTGGAATATAGGAGCCTGTTTACTACTGGGTTGCATTACCTCTTATAACTATCCCTATATTATATATAACTATATTCAACATCACTACAATTTGGAGCCTCCTTTTTCATATTTTCTTAATGAAAATGTTTAAAATATTCTCAGTGTTTAATAGGCATCAACCATTTAGGCACCCAAACTAGCTTACAACAGAGGTATAGATACAGTCACGTAGAATGGCCAGATTCTTTGTGCACAGACCGTTCACCTCAAAGCCAAGCATCTGGAACATCTATTGCTGAAATTGGCTTGAAACTAATGGGATTTTAACTGGGAGGTAAACAAACAAAGTAGCTGCATCTATATGCCATACTATGTGCAGAATAAGGTTTTGCAATACTTTCTTTGAAAGAGTTGTCTGAATGGCAAAATTAGCAAGCGTTGTATATGCACTAGTTGGTCCTTATACCATGATGGATGCTGGCTTTTAGACTGTGAAAACAACTTGGAAAGTCCCTCTTGTGTATGCAACGGGTGTGATTCCCAAAAAGCATTTCAGATTGTGGATCATAAGACCACTTAATCATAACATTAATAGCTGACAGTGAAATCATGAACTTTTTTGCAATTTATGCTGAGAAACATTTTTCTTTAACAGTTAGTCGTGCATTTTTTCAGAGTGGTGAGTAAATCTCCACCTTTACTTCTGAAAGGTTCAGGTATGTTAAATTTAACTGATCAGGTTTCAGAAGGCTGAAAATTAACCTTCACCTGTAAAGTGTTCAACAAGATTATCCTTTTTCTTCAGCAGCCTTTCCTCTTTTGTTGACCATATCCCATCATGAGAATACATGATAATTCATATGAAAGGGTAACCTTTTATATGTTGCCAGTATACTGTAACCTATTTTTCTCTGACTCAATTTTGGATTTAAAATATTTATAATTCCATGTGTTCTGTTTTCTTTTTACATTTTACTGTATTCCAGTTTATTATGAAGTAAGATTGTAGATTATATGAAATAAAATATTAATCCCTGAAGGAATCATGTGGAATATATGTGTGATAGCTTTGGCAAGCTCTAATGTGTCATATCAGACTCTGGCCACATTTGACTCCTCTTGCTCATGTCAGTTAAACCAGTTTGTTCAACAAAGGATGAAGGACAATAGAGCATTTCTGAGTAATTACGTTGACAGCACCTGACAGGTAAATCACAGGAAATGTCAACTTGCTCTTGCATGATTGGAGTGGCAACATGATAAAGGACCTACACAGCCTTACACCTCTTCCTCTGACATTCTGACATGCATTTCTGGCATATTTCTGCTGCTTTTTTCCAAAAGAAGGCTGTTTGATATGCTTCTCCACCTCCTCCCTGACTGGTATGTTTGTTTTTTAACCCTGCTGCATGTCATAATGGGATGAGGCAAATCACTTCCAGCTTAGAGCTCAGATAGTGATTGTATCAAACTGACCCCTAACAAGCTGTCAGCTCATATTTGATAAAGCATGCATCAGCACTGGCCAGCTTGGCATCCATTTGGACAGGGAAGACAGGTCTTATCCAAGCAACGTTAGGTCTGCCTCTCTCTCCCATCTCTGTTTTCTGAGTTTGACTTTGTCTCATATTAATACTGATGGCGTCCACCGGTCCAGGAATTTCATAGAGATGCTTAGATTCCCCTGCAGTGTTGCAAAATCTGAGCAGAAATAGCATTATTAAAAGTCTATTCGTTTAGGGAATGGGTGGATAGATGGAAGGATGGGTGAGTAAGACTTCTCTTTTTTGTTCAAACATCTCCCGTGATGCTTAAATGTTCAGTTCCAAAGTCCCCACATAGAGGGAGCTCATGCGTGGTGAGAAAGTAAAGCGTGGAAATGCTGAATGAGTGAGTGAGAGTGTGTATACGAGCTAGAGAAGAGAAAGGGAGAGGTGTGCTGGACGAAATCTCATCGTAGGGGAGTGATAATGTCTCTCAAACCAGGAGCAAGAATATTAATGTGGACTGTGCGACAGGTTTAATATCCTTTCCTATCGGTCCAACTTTGGACAAGTCAGACGGAACCTGGTGACCAAGTGAATGGCACAAGGCTGCGCGACAAGTTGAGAGAGGCGAAAAAGGACTCGCATCACTATTTTTAAATGTGAGATGTGGGGGGGCGTGGACGGTGGAAGAGCAGCGGAGAGCATGTTGGCTGCCGTTTCAGTTTGGTGATGTGCCGGCTGGAGGAACTGGACTGCGCATAGACGGAGCGGCTGGACGCGGATCCCTGCGGTTGCAGTCATTCGTCTGTTGCTGACTTTCTGTCATTAGAAGCCCGTTCGACATTTTTTGGGATTTATCTTTTTTTTTCCTCCCCTTTTTATCATTGGCATTTGTCGACACGGAAGACCCCAAGGCAGAACGGGGGCTGTTAAAACATGCTGTGCGTAACGGGTTAAATCAGATTAAGCAGCTATTTGAATGACAGTAGTTTGAGGCATTTGATCATTTGAGGAAGTGTAATTGCGCACAGCAAGCCAACGTGGGCTGCTGAGATCGAGCCTCAAAGAAACGTGTGGGATTTGAAAGCTGTCTTAGATGAAGCTCAGGGGGTCTTCGTGTCTAAATATGGACAGGTATTGGTCATTGGGACAGTGTCAGGCAAGGTCTTCACAGTTTTTGTGATTTAATTAGGTTGGGCATGGCAGGCAAGTCTTTGCTATGATTATTATTATACTATTTACTCCACCTTTTGTACACCCCTAACACTCAGAGAAAACACACTGTCACTGACAACCTGGTAATGCGTTTGAAACGCCAAATGGTAAAGTAACAATCACTTCGGTCTCTTCTTTCTCCAAAGTTGTAGCCGATTTGGCAACAACCAAAATGACAAGCAACGGACCTGTCATCGTCTACGAGTGGCTGAAGACTCTCCAGCTCTCCCAGTATGTCGAGTCTTTCGTGGATAATGGATATGACGATTTGGAGGTTTGCAAACAAATAGGAGACCCCGACCTTGATGCCATCGGCGTGTACATCCCTCACCATAGGCAGAGAATTCACGAGGCGGTGAGAAGACTGAAGGAGGAAGCCAAAGAGGCAGCCAGTGGACTGTACTTCACCCTTGAGCCGATACCACCGGTAGCTGATATTTGTCAAATGGTGGAGTATGAGTCAAAACTACGGGGATCCAAGTCCTGGACAGAGCCCAACGGTGATCGGGTTGGACGCAACGGTGGGTACATGGGCGCGCAGAGGAACCTGACGCTGGGCAACAGGAGGGAGTTGGTCATTTACCCCAAACTGAAGCTGAAGATTATGATCAGGGATAAACTTATCAGAGACGGCATCAACCTCGCCAAACCTCCATACTCTAATAAGGTAATGCCTGTTATGACACACAAATGGCACCAAAAACACATTATACACGCAGAACACCATCCTCACCTAAGCCAAAGGTGAGAAAATTGCACCAGATTGGCTGTTTTAGGAAAAAAAAAACTAAATAAAACATTTGCCTTTTAAGATATTTTTGTTTCGTTTAAATGATTTTCAAAGGTGAAAGTCTTACATCACACCACAGATGGTTTTATGACACAAAGGGGGAAGTCACCTGTTTAACATGGCCATGCTTGGATGCTGCTAGTCAACTATGTTATGTTGTGTAAGAGGCCAACATTAAATATAAAGCTGAGCTCTAGGTGAATCCCAGCATGATTCCTAAACGTTTGCAGCATCACTGCACTTTGCACAAGTGTGAGTGGTTGCTGTCATAGTGAATGATGGGAGTGAAGTAATAGCAGATCAATAAGCAGAGAAAGAGTAGAGCAAGATCCTAAGGAACTTTCACCATGTCTGTGATTCTCTATGGGGCAAAAAAGATTTACAGTCTGATTATTAATCTACTCTGACCCCACTTGTCTCCTGGCTCCTCTCAGCATTCGTTGTAGGTGGATCAACCAGGCCCACAGGCCTGTAAGTCCCGGCTCTTCGCCTTGATGAATGGGTGACGGGTTGTTGATTGCAGGGGCAGGAGATGAAGAGCGCCCAGCTGGGTAGGCTGTTGCAGTTCTGTGAGGAGCCAGACTGAGAGGGCCTCTTGTTTTCACAGATTTTTTCTTCAGAAGTGCTTGAATCATATGCCTACCAGCTGAGCAGGCTCCGCTGAATTACTGCTGTTTACACACAAGGAGGTTTTTGATTGGAGCATCTGCAGGCCACTGAGGAAGCACACACCAAGTCCTCTGCATGTTATTCAGCTTCTCGATGTGCACTTTTGCAAAGCAGCAGCCAAAAACTCAGCCTGACAGTGCATCTGGAGTAACAGTTGGCTTGTATGTGGTACACAGAAGATAAACTGAATGCTTAGTCATGATGACAACACATGCTGCTGCACAGCTATCACTATTGAGTATTATTTTTTGTTATACTTAAGAACTTGCATACTTTATTCAAATGATTTTGAGCCTGATACTTCAGTCCTTTTAGAAGTTGAGTAAGCCTAAGGCAGGAAGATAGAATCTTCTGATATCGTTGACAGTATTTACTGCTTGCTTGACAACAGCTTTGTCTGGACATTTGCATGTTTTTAAGCTCCTTTTCTCTGTGTATTTTTGCCACTTTGGCTAACAGTGAATCCTTCAGAGATTTGGGATTTGCAAGGGATTAACTGTCAGATCAGAGCTGAAACAAAGCATTGGTTTCAGGGGGTTAAACTATCTCTCCTTTTGAAGGCTGTATTTGTTTAGAGCCAGAGCTTTGGCATTCAGGCTCTGGAGAGGAATGAGCAGGTCAAGGTCTCTTTCGCTCTGTTTATGTGTGAATGCATGTGTGCGTAACCTTGTAGTTTTGAATTGGCTTCATCCCAGTGCTTTTCTCCCCAGGAAGACTGAGAGGAGTGTGGGAGATGGAGTTGTGATCAGCTGATAGAGTTTGACTAACTGGGCTGTGATTGGTCTGTTATCTCCCCTCTTAGTGCCCTCGAGACAAGATGTCACCTCGAGCAGGGACTGAAGACAAAGAGTCAGACTTGGGGCAATGACAGGACATGCAATGTCAGTCTCAAGGGACATAAACAAGAGCCCCAGCCACATTTCAACTGTTCCTTGGGCTCACAGTAGAGGGATTTCTTATATTATGTGATTTTTCTTAATCATTGTACAACTGAGTTGTCTGTATTGTTTGTCAGCAAGCGAATACAAACACTACAATTTGAAAATTCTCTCTAGTGTGCCGTCTGTCCTCTGGTGAGACAACCCATTATCAAACAATTCAGTGAAAGAGCTCTGCTGGGTGTAATAAATACCCATGATCCTTATCAAGGCCGCTGAGACCCCTTGTCTGAGAGAGAGAGTATTATTTCTTATGATGTAAACAAACACTTGTGCTGACAGTTGCACATATCATGATCTCTAAGCAGAGAAAACAAGTGTTCCTGGTTAACATGTTGTATTTCACTGCAGTCACTGGATAAATGCTGTCTTTTTTTAAAGTTTGGTGCATAAGACCTCATAAACTGATATAACAAGCGCTTCTACTTGTCTGCCGCTATTTACACTATCAATGTCCTTTTTGTTTTTTGTATCCAAAGAGAGGCACCAGGCAGCAAACTTATGCTTAGAGCAGGTTTTTATTGACAGCTGGTTTGCTTTCCCAAATGTTTTCCCAAAAGAACAAAGCTTTTTTTAATGACTACTGTGTGAGGATATTTATAGTCTCCCTCTGTTAGCAAATGTGTTTCGGTCACTGTTAAATCTCTCTGATGTGTAAGCCTACCAAATAATGTGTAGGTTGAGTGGCAACTCATATGGTTGCCAGTTCAGGTTAAATAGCAACTTGTAGCATATATGTTGGGACGTAGATGTCATACTGTTAATTAACTGGAATAAGAAATGTTGCATTTTTTATAGATATGCATAAATATGTAGTCATTGGCATATAAATTTACATCATTTTAAGATTTGCAAATAAGTTTTTTATAAATAAATCATATCAAACACTAATTATCATCTCAGAATATTTGTAGTTATCTAACTGGCCTGGAAAGAAGTTTTCAGAGTCAGCTGTACTTTTGCTTGAGATATTTAATTAGCCAAGTTTTTATTTCGTGCACTTAAAAAAAGGTGCCAAGACATGATGTTGATGCTGATAGAGAAAGCCATGGTTCCTGTGAAATGTATGCCATTTATTTGTGATTAGTTCTTTTTTCTTCTCTGTCCAAATTGCTGTGATAACTTATTTTCACTCATGAAGCTGAGTGTGTAAAACAGACAGGTAGATAGATCATAGAAGGCTACCGATATCTTTTTTGTTTTTCTTTGGGACGTTTTATTGTATTTAAACTAATATACCACCCTGTTACCTCCTGAAAAACCTCCCCTGGGCTCTGCTTCTCTTCACTGTATGTGTGTCAAACAGGGAGGAGATGCTGCAAACGTGGCTGAAAACATTCAAGAGTGCTGTGTGTTAGTTTATCTCAGGAACAGTGGGGATAGAAAATAAAACACTAATGGTGAAGTGTGCCATGTGTAAATGTTATTACGTATTAATGGGGCAGGTATTCGTCCACTAAATTGACAGTAAATGTTTAAATTCTTGCTTCCCTGTTGCATTGTCCTCATATAACCTCACATTGCATACCCAGTGGCTTCCTCACTGCTAAGCCATATTAAATCAAATTTTCTGCTTAATGAAAAAAATTTAAATATATGTTTGAAAGATTTACATTGTGACTTCTTCAGAAAAATGACCACTATTATCATTCATATAAAACATCAATGCATTTAATTGCTGTCAGATTAATAAAGTCTTTTATTTCTGGAAGGGACTTATGATTATGTTTAACCCCATTTGCCCTGCTGTTTTCCCTATAGCCTTTTCTGCTCCAGTGAATTCTTAGAATGAAATTCTCTTTATCTCATCTGAGAAATAGTCCTTTTAATTCCAACCCGTTGAATCAGCTCAACACCAACCTACATGAGGATGTCCTGGTCTCATCCTGGTGCTGGATGCAGCAGAGACAGACGGTCATAATGGTGCCTCATTGTTAGCGTTGTGTGTTAGGAGGAAGTAGAAGCTAAACAGCGAGAGATTCTCCATTGTTTGTATGGAAGCTGATGGAGCCACATGTCCTTTCACTACTTGTCTGTTTTGCATTCCCAATTTCCGTCTATTGAAATGGGCTGTGGAGGCAAGTGTCCAGCATTGTGCTGATGGGTGGGAGATAAAATGCGGGGTATCATGCAGAGGGAACAAGGGTTGTAAATAGATTGGCACACTGTTTATGAAGGTCATAAAGGGCTAAGTGGGTGTTTAGGTAGTGAAGTTGTTGGAGAAGTTGTTGGCTCCTCTGGGCCTTTATGTGACCTTACAGAGCAGCTGATCAAATGCAGTAGGTGACAATTGTGAGAGGCTCACAGCTTAACCGGTCTAAAGAATGTAAAAAATGCAGTAAACCCCAGAGTTGTTGTGTCTGTCAGGGCAGGGAGCTGCAGAAGGAAAGACGGCTTTTAACTGGTTGTATTATTAACTTCCTTTGACAAAAAAGGAGGAAGTTCAACACATCACACGACTACAACTAACCTCACTTTCCGTTTCACTCTTCCTATCTTGATTAATATCCCAACACTCTCGCCCAGCAGGAAATTAGAGTTTAGTTTAAGATGACCCTCTCTTGGCCCACTGTGGTTGTTGTAGGCCCTTAAGCTTCACTGGACATCTGCCAAGTGTTGGAAAGAAAAATAATTTGAGCAAATCAAAGCTCTTTCCACTGCAGCATTGCCAGAACAGATAGATTCACAGGGCAACTCCCTTCAGTGAAGTTTTCAAGCTGCTTTATTTTTATATTTTAGCTATCTAATTTTATTTACCTTTTACAGTACACAGTTTGTAAGATTGAAGATTTGTAAGACTGAAAAGTTGTGTGTCTGAGATGGTGGTCAGCAACACTGGAGCACCACAAGGGACTGTACTCTCACC
>JAOXYM010000024.1:13895355-13910769 GCA_028567055.1 Leptatherina wallacei | reverse complement strand
CCTGGGGATAACTCTGGAGCCGCTGGAGCTGATTGTCCAGAGAAGAATGCTGCACAAGCTGCTCAAAATAACGGACATTTTTCACATCCTATACACAACACAGTGAAGAAACAACATAGTATGTTCAGTGGGAGGCTTCTTCAAGTCCGGTGTAAGACGGAAAGGTACCAGAGATCATTCCTGCCAGCAGCCATCACCCACCTTATCTTCATCTTCAAATTATTATTATTTTTTTTGTATCATTATTGTTATTATTTAAAAATATAACAAACAAACAAACAAAAAAAAACAAATCAAAACCCTGTTACAACAATAATTTCCCTCTTAGAGGGATAAATAAAGTATATTTCATTTAATTTCATATGCATATAATGTTATTCTGAGCACAAACTATGTGCCCAGAATTACATTATTTGACTTGATTCTATGGCATTTTTTTTCCTAAAAGAAGAGCTTTTTTACTTCCATTGCAGAGTAAAATACTGCAGTAAAAGGCTTACTTGAGCTTTGTACTTAGCCTCTGTTTTTTTGGGAAATATCCTCATCATCTACGTCCATTCCTACTGCGCTGGCATTTAGCCACATGGACAGATAAAGCCTCTCACAGCAGCCTTCCATTTGCTCCGCTTCGAACACTGTTTGCTTAGTTTTTATTAAAGGCTCCTTAAAGGAATAATCAACTGAGGGCTCATAAAAGGGAAGTCATATAAAAGTCAAGGACCAGCTCTATTGTCCTGAGAGGACAGGGAAAGTCAATTATCATAGTGAGTTGCTGTTTACATGAAAGAAAAACAGGGCTCTGTGAAGCTCTAGAAATAGATGGGTCACATTACCATAATGTTGAAAAGTCACATGTACATTGTCATTGCAGATCTTTTTGAAAACAACCTCTGTTCAGGGAATTAAGGGAAAGCATCTTTGCTAAGCATAAACTGCAAGCACCAGCATTTGGCCATTTGGGAAGCAGCAGAGGATTGATGGCTATCTCATTGACCTTTGACACCACAGCCTTCATGCTGCTGCACCAAAAAGCAAAGCTTTAGTGCCGTTTTCATCCTGCATAATGAAATGAACCATGCAGCCTTGCGGTTCTCAGTAGGTGGTGAATTTGGCTATGCCAAATCTATTCAACATTTTATATAGCCTTCTGTTTACAAGTACAATTGATTACTTTAACATTTGCAGAAAGTATATTGCAGAAAGTTTTTTGTACTGTAAGACAGAGATTGTCTATGTCTCCGTCTAAAAGACTGAACCACCCGTCTCTTGGGAACATGTGCAAATGTGGGAAAGCAGCATGTGTTATATGTACAGCTTAACTTCTCATTTTTGTAGGTAGGAGTAAGAGGGCTTGTTCCAACTGTGCCATTTCTTACATGGTCAGCTAACTTCTTAGCTACTTTGATTCCGTGGCTGTGTGAACCTGGCTGTGTTCAGATTCTGTGTTGTTAGCCAGCTCACTTAAAGTAAGACAGTCAGGGTAACAGCTTTAAATAAAGCAGTGCAGCAAGTCATCAAGGCCATTTAATTTCCCGGTGTGCTGAGGAACAGTTCCTGGTGACATACATTCATGACAGATGCATTATTAGAGCTATTCTGGTCCAAGGTTTCAGCAGCTTCCAGACAGCCTGTCTACATTACACACATACTGTAGTATCACACAAGACTACAGGCTGCTTTATCAATACCAACTTGACTTTGTTCTTTTTTTCACTTATGTTTTATCACTGATTGTGTGTGTTCAGACTTTCACTTTTTAATCTTGTTCATTCAGTCACTTTTTCTTTGGCTTTCAGCTGTGCAAGCAAAAATATTTGACCTGAGGTCAAACCCCAATTGAATTTTTAATTGGTCTTACATATAAACCTCATCAATAAAGAAGGAAGCGGGTTTTCTTTAACTTGCTGTTCACCGGTAAAAAAAAAATCCACTAAGTACTTTTGAAGTCAAGCTTTTAATGCGCACACCTATTTTTTATGGTTCACTGAAAAGAAGGCAGATTTCTTGTCAGCAACAGCAAACAGAGACAGTAGACGCTCAGTTGCAGCAGTAAACATGTTTGTTTTTTACACATCTCTTCACCCCCTCTCTCTTGGCACTGTCAAATTCAAACTGCATAAGCAGCAGCTTGCTTTTATCCCAAAATGATGTAGAGGCTTATAGAATTCACATAATAGCAGCAGCCTTTGCTATGGCTATCCTTTATGTTCACAATAATGACCCTGTTATCCTGAAAATGAAGATATCAAGTGCCCTAACAAGATGGTGAGACAAAAAATGACAAGAGAGCGGCTCGGAGCATATGTGAGTGTGTCAGGAACCAGATTGCAAATACACTTCCAAATAAATACACCACTCGTGCCCCTGCCCCCCTACATCCTATTATTACACACACTTGTTATTAAACTTACACAACCGGTAGCTCTGGAGTGGATCATTGCAGATTTTGCAGGACATACACAACTTTACATTTTTGGTGCCCATATAGCTGCTCTGTAAGCATGAACTCTTAACTGTATTTGTATGATTATATAACTCCAAGAAGTTTAATAACCTCTGACTCCCATGCAATTATGAGCCAGGGGTCACACTCTAAATGAGCTTTGTTAAAAGTTACCATTCTTCAGCTTGTTCATCTCTCATTGGTGCTCCTGATGGTTTTCAGCTTTGCCTTCCTGTGGGGACCGTGAGATGTTTCCTGTCGTGTGTCTGTACAAGTGTAGCAGGTTGTTTAGAGTCTGTGGTTGGACTGCATCGTTTTCTATATGGTGTCTCTTGGTCGCCTCTTTTTTTAATGTCTATTTTCCTGTTCTTTTCCGTTCTCTTTCTATCCTTTTTCTGTCCCCTCCGGTCGGGTCCAACAATATTATGCAAATTCAACAACAAACAATCATTCAAAATAAACAAACGAAAATAAATGAAAATAAAACAGAATTCAGAGAAGAGCTTTATACCCATAAAGTTTGTCTTGACAAACCAAATTTGCTTAGCACAACACAGCAACCATCATTCTGCTTGCTATAATGCTGGACAAGACAAGTTAATTTTAATTTTTTTCTAAAGTTACCATGGAGGCCAACGGTGTTATAACATTTAAGAATGTTTCTTTTTCCCTCTTCTGTCTCAACCTGGCAGTGTGTTGTGGGTTACAATGTCTGTCCCATTGATTGAGATAACAGATGGTACATTTTAAATATTATATATAAATACAGTATATACATATATATATATATATATATATATTCATTTAAAAAGATTATTCTGCATACTGAAAGGGTAATCTTAGCAGTGTTCACCACTAATCCTTGGTTAAAAGGGATCACACATCATCCATCATTATCTTCATAATCCACTGAGCTGTTTCTTGTTCTTTTTTCAAGGTACTGTTCTGCCCATCCAACAGTCCAATTGTCAAATGTGGGAAAATATCAAGTATTTTACCTGGATAAGTAACTTTAAATCACCTTCACATTAATAAATCAATCATCTCATGCACAGGTGTCAAACTTCGGTCCTTGAGGTCTTGCAGGTTTTTGTTGTTTCCCTGCTCCATTACACCTGACTGAAATGAATAGGTCATTGTGAAGAAGTTGACAAGAAGCTGTTGGATTCATTTAATTTAAATCAGGTGTGTTGGAGCAGGGAAACAACAAAAATCTGCAGGGTAGCGGACCTCTAAGACCAGAGTTTGACACCCTTGATCTAATGTATCTGGTCTCACCAGTGCGGAAAGAAAAATAACACTTCTTTGTATTAAAATGTGATGTTTTCAAATTGTTCCAGTTTGACAAATACACTAACATGTTTTTTGAATTGATAGAACGTAAGATTTACAACATTGATAAATGAGATAGTTGGATATTCAGCTAATCAAATGATGGTCATTTAAGTTTGTGTATATAAAATGCAACACAACTGGACAGTTGTAAGCCCCTTCGCAGGTGCAAGATGACAAATGGATTTCTAGTTATTTTTTAAAGCCCTGCTTCCACATGTTGCCCCCAAGTGGATAAAATAATCCTCTTTTCAATGAAGATACAGTTAAGAATGAATGAGGACTCTGTTCCCTGCAAAGCATGGGGCTCAGACATGCTCAATAAATCAGAATGATGAGGGTTGAGACACTTGCTGGTCTTCCTGATGTTAACTGCAACTTAGTGGAGGATTTCTGTAGGGCACTGAGCAATCTTGGGAGGGTTTAAGTTCCACTACCTACAACAGAGATTAATTGCCCCACATGTAGCTACAGTTTGCTTCGTGTCAGCCCATATTATCTTGGCCTGTGTTTAAGGGATGTAATGCAGGGGTGTAGAGAGATGAGTGAGGCATGATAGCAGTGAGTATGAGTGTTAGAGAGACAGAAAGGAGAGTGTGTATAATTACCCAGTCTGAAGCTGCTGCCAGCGAAGTGTATGGAACGCATTGCAACCAACTCTCAACCCCCCCTTATCTCTAATTGGTCCATTTTCAAGGCATGAGGGCAGGACTACGCTGAAAGCTTTGATCATGGAGACCACACCAGTGTCGATATGTCCCTACCTGAGTGCTTTTGTAGTGGCTTCGTCTGGCAGGAGATTATGCCAAACTAAACCCTCAGTCTGTCTTTCTCTCTGTGGCTCCCCTGCGGCTCTACATACCTGGATCTGAACCCTAATTACCACGCAGTTACTACATTCCTCAAACACACCCACGCAAACACACTCACCTAAAACGTATTGCAGGTTCTTTCATTGAAGCACCTAAGGCATTTCATAGGTGCGCTTTTAGTCTTGTGTGGTTTGTCGCACCCAGTGTTGAAAGCACAGTTTGATTGTATGTGTATGCGTATGCGTATGCGTGTGTGTTCTGTTTATATGTGCATATACAGTGGCATGCAAATATTTCAGCATTGGTTTCTGTGAACCGTGAAGTGAATAGACTTGTTTACAAAAGGTATGAAAATGAAATGAAATTAGATTTACTGGTCTTGCTTTTCTACTTTTTTCCTTAATTTGTTGAGATTTTTGAAAATGTAATACAGTTTTTACTAATGCCTTTTGAAGTATTTTTGTAGATAAAATAAAATGAATAAAACAGTTCATATTTTTTTTGCAAACTATTCCAACAGGCAGTAAAAATACTGTCAAAAGTTAAATTTTCACTGTAGAATAACAATAAAATGTGGCATCTGTGCTGCTAGTATTTTACAGTATTTCTTCACATTGCAGTGTACTATTTTTGCTTTGTACGATATTGTAATTGGAAAAAAAAGAAAAGGAGTACTATGCACAAGTTTGGTGCCCTGAGAAATTTAAGTCTTGTGTTGGGGTTAATGGGGCTTTGGTTTGGCAGCAGCTCCAAGTTCCACTAAACAGCCGCCACTAAGCAACTGTACAGTGTTTGGAAAATTAAAATAAATGTTGCAGACCTGGGTGAGGTCTGTACAAAGAGAGCAAATGATTTCAGGTACATTACTCAACAGTTCATAATGTAATGAAGAGATTTCTGTCAACAGGAAGAGTGGAGGTCAGACTGAAGTCTGGAGAGCTACGAAAACTCTCTGAGAACCGAATCAAAGCGCCGTCTGGTGACATCTCCGCAAGCATCACCTTTAGGGATGAGTTTTCATAAGATGCTTCTCCTGTGTCCTCACCACTAAATTAGCCATCATAAGATTGCATGTAAACATCTAAACCAGCTTGATATCTTTTTTTTGGATACATGTTGAATGGACACATTCATTTAGAATAGAATATTTTAGCTGAATGAAAATGGAGAGAAAAAAGATGATAAGCTGAAGGTTTTTCAATCTAACAATCTCCAATCTCAACATTAAAAATCTTTGGATAGACTTACAAGGGAAAAAAAGGGACAGCAGTTGAGAATTAGCTTTAGCTACAAACTCTGTTTGCATGGCATCAGCTACAAATCCCTTGTAACTATGAACAAATGCAATGTTCCTGTCAAATAAACAAATAAATGAAAAATAGAGATTAAAGATGGCCAAAAAAAATCTCATCAAAGTAGGTACCTTTCAATGAAGTATACAATTGCCCAAACTGGAACTGAAAGAAATTTTGGTTGGATACAAAGACTTTACAGGCTTTGATCCCTGCCACAAGACATGTTACTAAGCAACCATGCAAGGTGCCAAAGCATTTAGATCTTGCTTTGTTATTTTGAATCTGTAGAAATAGTAACTTTGCCCAAACCTTGTAAACTCACGTTCCTCTGAAAATGTAAGTACTGTGGGAGTTTATTACCCAATTCAAACAGAAAGAGGTGCTTATACATTTACATTGTCACTGTGGTGCCAAAGCAGATACATGGCAATGAATAACATCTGAAATATGTCATCAAAAAAAAAAAAGTTTCCTTCACTGTTTGGTTTTCTGAGGAGCTTAAGCTGACAATAGCAATTTCCAAATGGGGCACTGCCAGCTAGTCAAACTCATCATTAGTGGATCAATCCAGACATTCTCTTTGCGGAAGGCTCGACTTCATCACACTAATTGCTGCTTTTTGACCTGTGTTCATGCTAGAGTTAATAGTTCTTTTCAATAAATGCTTATTACTTGCCACCCAACCTCATGCCCGGATGAAGAGATTTCTGTTAGCTGTTCAGTCTGTCCTGAAACAGCTTTTTTTTATGCTTCAGAGTCTGATTCTCACATCATTGCAACTTCTACAGGGTTTGGATTTCTGTGGTTTCTGCAGAGGAAAGTCTGGTCAACATTGTTTATGTTGAGCTTAACTTTGCAGCACATCATTCAATTCATCCATTGAAATCTACCTAAAATAAACAGAGTGAATGAACTCTAGGGGCTGTTAGTTATACTATATAAACTGAAAATTTGTGTGAAATGGTCACCGTTTTGAGTGTAAGCTAGTTTGTGGCCACAAAATTAGCATTTACAGTTGAACAAAGCCCTAGCATGTTTCCCTCCGGGTGTAGTTTTGACTTTTAATGACATGTTTTATTTTTGGATGCTAACGTGTCTACCTAAGGTCGCCCTCCACTGTTCACAGCTGATAAATTTCACTCTTGGTGCAGCTTCATCTACTGCTGGTTAACCACAAAGCTACAGATTTTATGTCAGCAGATCTTTGAACCAATGCTGTGCCAAACCAACTCCTGTTTATTTTAATAACCCTTGAGAATTCTTTGTAAAGGAAGGTCTTTCATATGGATCTATAGATGCATAGCATCTCCTCTGGTCTCTATTTTTTGACATGATGGGGTGTCATATAAGATCTTCTGTTATTCTAACCTCATTCTTAGGGTTCATATTGCAAGGTTAGATAAGGTATTGGCTTCAAATGCTTGTTTAAATAAAGTCACCAAACTTAAACTTAACTTAACCATCTGCATTCTTCAGAACTGGGGTGGTGTAACTTCTACTGACAGGTGGTAGCAAATATAACCAGTCAAAAGTCATCTTTATTTGAAAGAGTTTTAGAGGAAGTCTATATCAACATGATTTAGAATATTCCCGTTATTGTTATTACAAATTCTAACCAGGAGGTGAGCTAAACACAGGCTGTTAGTTGAACTTGTATAGATTTTATGACAATTTTGAAATACAGCATGTTAAAAAACTTTAAGGCAAAGTCGAACCTCTGTTCCATGCCCCCTGCATGCTGGTTCACACATTTGTGTATCTTACAGTCTTCCAGATCCACAAAGTAACTCCTGTCTTATTTGCCTAACATGGGTCATATCACAATCCTGCAAGTTAGCGAGCCTCTTAATGTTTAACTGCTTTTAATCAGGCCTTCAGCTTTTGGTACAAATGTTCACTTTGCAACTTTACACAGTTTTATGTATGCCAAAATAAATAAAAAATCCCTTAGCGAATGTCTAATAGCTGTTGTCAGCTACCATTAGCTGACATTTGGTAAGAAATCTCCAGAACAAGTGATCCACATTACCCTTCTAACAGCAGTTTGACTCGTTAGCAATCAGTATTTCAGCGTTGCAACCGCATACACCAGATAGGGTTGCCAACCCTCTCTGCACCTCTAGGATTTAATGACTGTTCCTCAAATAAATATGAGCTTGCCTATTCCTCTCCTCTTTATTCTTAAAGCTGTGGGTTACTGTGAAATTGTTAAATAAATAAATGAATAGATAAACCTTGAGCTCCATTTTCTGCTCTGATATTTACAAACACACAGTGACTGCTATCTCAGTGGGCCAATAACAAAAAACTCTGTGCAGTACAATAAGGAACAAAATAGCAATTTGGGGGCAATGTTTTCAGTTCTGATCAAAAATCCTTTACAGTCAAATTATGTATCAAGTTTTCTCTCTATTTCTTTCTCCAATAAGCTACATTGTGCTTATTTCTGCAGAAAACTAATCAGAGCTAGACTGTTTCTTTTTCTCTGTAAGAGGTTTGCATCCTGTGGCTCAACACTTGCCTCATACCAGTAACATTAGATTTATAACAATTCTTCTAACATACAGGGGTATTGGTGGCAGAGGAAGTGGCATTAATCCGCTAAATCACCTCCTCACTTTGAATACGTGCATCCCACAGCCTGATGTCACACACAAAAGCAAACAATGAACAGGCCAACTGGCAGCTCGCAGTTGGAGCCTGTGCGGCGGGGTCATGCATCACGAGTTTTCTCTGCTTCACCAAACATCCTCACGGAGTTTTGCCTCATTCTCAAAACCTGGCAGATAGAAGAGGCAGGCTGAAATACAAATTGACAAACTGGCAGAGACCAAGAGATAAAGACTGACAGCAGGCAAGATGGGCTGACAAACAGGCTGCATTTAGACAGAAAGAAAAAAAAACTAGAAAATACTGAGAAATGCCAGATGAGATGCAGTTTGATTGACAGGAAGCTAACATATGTGATGCACATCTTTAGATTTTAAGCTATTAGTGATATTTTCTCTTTTTGGAATTTTGAAAAATGTTTCGTAACAGCTTTCTCACCCATGTTTTTGGCTATTTATATCAACATGTTTACATTTGAATATTTTGTGTAAGGCTGTAATTAAAGCAGTGGCTATGAGACAATTACTCTCATTATGCATGCTCCACATCATTTAACAGTTGAATAACTAATATATAGTAATGATTAAGTCATGGGTCAGTTCATAAATGCAAGAATAGTAGCTGAGGTTACAATAGTGACATGTATATAGATATGTTGTGCCTCACATGAATGAATCTCTTAAAGATGTGTCAGCTGATTAAAATTCTATTACTTGGAAGGGAAATGTAGCAAAATTTAATAGAACTTAAATGCCCTCTTTCCACTTCCTCACTTTTTTTTAATGACAGCAATTGTGACCATGTAGGAAGCATATGCTTTGGATTGGACATGTGAACACTTGCCATTGGTCATCTCTGGGGTGAACTGTATTGTGATGTGGGTTTTTGTTATGGTCGCTTAGCCTGCAGAAGGAATTGTTTTCTTTCCCCTTGGATGAGAATAGACTGTCAGTACAGAACAATGGGCTCCAGGACTGAGCTGCTTCTCTCAGCTTCCCCTGCAGCTCTCATCCCTGCCCACTCCATTTATGGCTTAAAGGCTAAACACTTGGGATCCCTCCACAACTGCATCCCACCCATCCCCAAAGTAAGCAGTGCCCCCTTTACCCAGATTAGGTGAAAGCCACATTCTTAAAACAACATTTTACGCTCTGAAATGGATGCTGGAAACTTTTCAGTGGAACAAGTGATTTAAGTCAGAGGACTAGATTATCTTGCTAATACTTCTTAGAAAAAGACAGAAGTTCTTCACTGATTCCAATGGCAGCAAAGCTTAGGCTTCTTTTGGAAGTAGATTACGATGCAGCGGTTAAAGTTTAGGGAGGCGATTATGTGTGGAAACCATCTCATTGTCATTCAGGAATTCCACGACTGGTCTTATGTCAATTGTTATGTAAAGTGGACACTCATATTGTACAGTCTGCTTGGGATTGAGTTTCTGCTGTGGGCTTTGTGTGTAAATGCAACAGACAAAGGCAGAGGAGTGTGAAAATGTGTTCTCACTGTGTTTATTTTATCCTCCTTGAGCACAATACACCTGCCCACATATACAGAAGCCATCACACACACACCCACACCCCCCCCACACCCCCATTATCAGCTGTAATTTTCTGTAAACCAGTCAGTATCTCTTTTACCTTATATAAATACAGGGTTGATACAAAATCTAAAATATTAATATGTTTGTTTAGAAATCAAAGTCTCACAAGTAGACTGTGGTCATTAGTCTTCAAAAATACAACAAAAGGCCCAAGGCTCAAGTGCTCTTCCTGTTGATTAGAATCAGGCTTCTCCTGTAATCCTAATCAGTAAATTGATGAGCCCCTCTTCTCCTGGGGAAAAGCGTGAAGGTCTTTTGCTATGAAGTGGCATCATGCCCTCAGAGGTTGAGAATCAGAGGAGTTTGCTTCACCCACATGTGAAAAGCTATTTATATAAGGATAAGGAGAATTTATCAGTCAATGTTTATTCTAAGCTGCTTTTTCTTTTTCAATCTTGTGAAACACAAGTTAAAGTCTGTCATGAATGTGAGAGCAGATACAAACTTTCTGCAGGTCTGATTCATTCATGAAGCCATCTGTTTTTCATGTTAAAAGACACCAAATTCTTAAGTATGTGTACATGTCATGTTTGCTACAACTCTGTGTCAGTTAATGCACCCTCCTTCTCACTTGCTTCAGTGTTTGGGTCTGTTAAGTCATGGTAGCAACTGCTGCTCATCCAAACCTTATTTTGTTGGAAAGATACAGATAATTTGATTAAAGCATTACAGCTGCAGTGAAAGCGAGACTAATTTTGCTCCAATAAGTACATAAGTAAATAGAATAATGAAGTAGCTGCAAACTGGTAATGTTATAAAACAGAATGCTGCTGTAAAGGAGAGTGTAATGATTTCCTTTGCCATATGTCCCATCCAAACCAAAAGCCCTCTGGAATTACCAGGATTTCTGCACTGATTACTCATAAAATTTTGTCTGATTTGCTTTTAAGTCGCAGTCACAGGGAAGCATAATCACAATTAATGCATAGACTGAAAACATTCAGGCTTGGAAATAGATATCAAACCCTAGATATTTGTAAGGCAAAGTTTTCTTCAGCAGCACCAATCTCCAGTAGATGTTTCCTGTGGCTGCTTGTGAGACTCGTGCAACAGTAAAGAAGAATTCAAATATATTTCACTTCACCAACATTGTGTGGGCTGTTTAACTAAAGCTCTGTCCATGCCACAGCATCTCTGTTGAGGCAAGTCACATCTCTGACAAGACAATGTCAAAAGGTTTTTCCCCCTTTTTTTGTCCATCCTGATGTTGAATTTATGTGGGATATATTTATTCATCCCACATACTATGTGTTTATTTGAAGTGAACTATCATACTTTAATTGTTAAAAGTATGATAGTATGATTGTTAAAGATTTTCAGCTTTGTATTCTTGCTCTTCGGTTCTTTAGTTTGCAAGAACAAAAAGGAAAATAGATTTATTAATCTTTCAGCACTTAAAATCTCATCAAGCTCTTAAACTTGGGTTCTTTTTAATCTGTTTCAGGTCCTCATTGGGTTATATTTGTAAGATGCCTGCTCATAAAACAAACCAACAAACAAACAAAAAAGCAATAAGGGCTTTCTTCTACTGGTAAACAGTTAATAATTGTCTAAACAATTGGGTTTTTATGGAAACTTTTTTAAAGCTTCTCCCAGCTCTGTATCTTCATAATGCCTTTTATGAAAGTTATTGCTATGGAGGCATGGTTAACAGCTAACAACATATTTTAAAAGGGAGGAATAACTCTTCAACCCACATTTAGAACCTCCTCAGCTGGAACGCATGCCTGCATGTAGATTGTGGAAAAGTTTTCTCCACAGTGGATTATTTTTCAGCCTGGGATGTGGATGGTTATTCAGTATATTTAAGAAAATACTTAAAAAGCTTTTAGTTAAGTCAAATTGTATTTATCTGTAATTGAGACTTAGATGAGGATCAGACAATGTTTTATGAGTAGTATCAATACAGAAATCCTTGTAATTAAAGAAAAAGCTACCCAATTTCTTCTTCTTACCATTAAAACTACAAGCTGTTGAATTCAACAAGCTAATAATAGCTTTTAGATTCCAAATAGACACACAAGATTTCCAGCCAAGTCAAGACCCAGATCTGCACAAACATGCAGTTAAAGACAACAAATTACTTGTAAATGCAACTGGATGTTCTGCAAAAGATTTTAAACAAGCTTTCAAACACAACATAATACATTAGATTACAATAAAAGAGTTTTCCTTTGAGGCAAAAGGTATTACAGGAACAGTAAAAATCATCCACCCCATATCCCATAAAAACATAGACAGAAAAGGAAATGGCATCACTGAACCACACTTTAATAGCCGCAAGAGCATTAAAAACTCCTCACAAGGCTTATTAGAGTCATGGTGCACGACAATGATCACATATCCTTACAGCTCTGAAAGGGTTTGTTTTTTTTTTGCATACAGGGATAAACATTTATACTCCATGGCAAATGTGTTGTTTTCTTTTGGTTTGTTTTTGCTCTGTGTTATTTTTGGATAGAAATGAACTTGATGAACGTGTTAATTTTCTGCAACATATCTGTTTTTCCAGAGAAGCTAGTGGTTCTGCAGCTGCTTATGTCCATCACATCAGCCAGGGCATTTGATTTTATTAGACTATTTTAACCTTCCCCATTGACTTTTTTTTCCCTTTTTGTCAGCTTCTGCAGAGGAAATTTCTTTTTTTTTCTAGTTGCTTTGTTATGGCTGCTTTGTAACTGTGACACCAAACCTGTTGTTGAACAGATTTTAACAAAAAAAAAAAAAAACTTCACTTGTGATTGCTGCATGAGAAAGCAGACATGGATTTCCACACTAGTTGGCATCCTACAAGGCCACGGGGGCCCCTCAAATCAGCTTACATTACAATTGTTTCGACAAGTTGTTTGTTTTCTGTCTGAGAGTGTTCTGGTAAATTGCAAACTGAATTCTGAGATTTCTCGTATTTGTGTCATCCAGTTTTGGATTGTATAGCTTTTAAACCAAGGAAAATGTGTTTAATAAATGTGCCGTTTTTTTAACATTAGTTTTGTAAGATGTAACTCTTTTGTGTTCCCCGTAGTGTTTAAATACTGATCATGTTCAGGTTTATCAACCTCTCGCTACTGATATGGTTCAGTGAATCAAAGCTATGCAGGCTCTTGGCAAGGACACTTCCAATCGCGTCAGCACTCTGGAGATGGAAACTGCAGGGGGATGTAAAACCCAAGCAGAAGTGTGACAGAGCTTTTCTTTTTTTTTTTTTGTCTTGGAGTCTCTGAGCTGAGGCTGTTCCAGTGCGCACACTTAGATGGTTCAGTTTGCCTCCTGCCAACCCAGAAACCTCTCTTTCTTCCAGTACTTGTCTGAAATATAGTCTGTGCATCTGCTCATTTACCCCATTAACACTACATCCACTCTTCATCCACACTGTAAACAAGAGCAAGGTTTCAATGCTGTAAGGCTTCATGATATTTGACAATCCCATTTGACAAATTTCATTTTAGTTATCTCTCCACTTAAAGATAGCGTGAGGCCTGATTATTTATGTAGGCAGTCCACATGGTTCTGAGTGAAGCCCCCCACAGAACCTCATTCACAGCCAGCTCATTATGGGATGTCAAGTCTGCCATGCCTTCCCTTTTACTTTTTTTTTAAAGACTGTAATAGGTTACCAAGGCAACATGTAGAAACCCTGCTGAGGGATTTTGGTGCCTCGTTCTTCTGTGGACAATAAGCCCAGAGACAGGCATCGCTGATATGCCTGCTGCAGCACTGTAATCACAGTGACTCAGATTAGCTCGTTTTCCAGTAAAGGTTGCCAGGATGGCATTTATTGACAGACACCATGAGATATAGCTTAAGTCCAATTCTCTCAACTGTTTTGTGCACTTACTATTCATTTTGCATGCCACTCTTTTGAGGTCCAAACTAAAGCTAAAGAAGTAGGTCACTGGATATTGAAAGATTGACTGACATGTCCTATATGTGCCTGCCCTCAAATAATTTTAGGCTAAATACCAAGCCCTTTGAGGCATGCATTACTATAGATGAAGACCTTCGGTCATTCAATCCTGAAGGCTTGGACTCAGGCATGTCCTATAGGAATATCCTGACTCAGCCAGTCTTGGTATGCCCACAGGCTCTCAGCTGCTAATGTGCCACTAACTGCATGTCACGTATCGCCCTACTGAAGGTCAGGGGTTGAGTGGAATGATTCATCTGGCCTCCACAGAGGCTGAAAAGGCAGCAGCAATGGGGGAAGTGTGGCAGCCTGGGGGCTTGAAACATGCAAAGCTCCTGTTTTCACACATGCATGTAGTTTTATTATGAATAGTCTGCTTATCCAGAGAGAAGGGAACAGGCGGAAGTTAGGAGAGAATGTTTTCACCAGTTATTGAATTTTCTGCTGTGAACAAGTGAAAGATCCATGCAATGATGTGACTTATTATGTGTGTCCACTTACCTCAAAACAACAATACACTTATCTCACTGAAAATATTCTTAGATTTTTGGACTTAGTATTAAACATGTGTTTTTTTGTGAAAAATATTGAAACTGTACCAGCATGCATTTCAGTTTTCATGATAATCCATACCTTGCAATCTTTGATTATTTCTTAATTGTCACTTGTCTGTGCTTGTATTTGATGCAACAGTGGAAGCAGCTTACTAATTTTTTTTTTCTTCTTTTGGGTGCTCTCTCTGATGGGATTCCTCATATAGGTAAGACATTTTCTATTTATCCTTTCCCGTGCCTTTGTGGTCACTTTTTCCCATACTGGTTTGAGTCAGAGTCATCACATCCAAACCATTGCAAGAGATTAATCTTGCATCAGTATCATGTATGAATGCCAGTTTTTAAGTGGATGACAGCTGCTCGAAACTGATTTCCACCCTAAATAAAAACTCCACCATAAGACATACAAGTTTGGCTTGTGCTGCCAAATGCAATGTGGGTCAAACTGAGAGAAAGCATACATGGCTCTCACATAAGCACGGTTTGATACAGCGACTGTTTAAAATCAAGCAGCGTCACAACTATTGCTTTGTAAGTTGCATAACAGCCCTGGATTTGCCTGTAAATGTCAATTTATGCAGCCTAGTTCAATTTCCAGAGACGTTACTTTGTAGACAGGGCATCATTTGCATCAGTTATACAAGTCCTTTCTTTTTGTTTTGTGTTGTGTGATTAAGCCCTCTGTTTATTTACTTTAAGAGTTGCCTCATCATTACAATTTAAGCAAAGTTTACAAGAAACAGAGGAAATAGGCCTTTTTTTAATCTCCATTTCTTCTATTGTGTGCGTGTGCATATGTGTGTGTGTGTGTGTGTGTGTGTGTGTGTGTGTGTGTGTGTGTGTGTGTGTGTGTGTGTGTGTGTG
>JAOXYM010000024.1:13878582-13895255 GCA_028567055.1 Leptatherina wallacei | reverse complement strand
GTGTGTGTGTGTGTGTGTGTGTGTGTGTGTGTGTGTGTGTGTGTGTGTGTGTGTGTGTGTGTGTGTGTGTGTCTGCCCTGTCTCCATCTCCCTCTCTCCGTCCTGTCTCCCGGCAAAGTAAAACTCGCTGACAGAGGCTCTTTGTTAATAGGGGAGAGAGCGAGAGAGATGAGACTAGGTCATACAGGCAGATTAGTGCTCATTGAAATCCTATAGGAGGGGTCATTTACATAGTGCTGCTCAAATCCACTTGTGACCTCATTTGTGAACCCCATCCACCATCCTGCTGCCTTCCACTCATGTCTGACAATGTTTTGTAAACAAATGTCGAGCATGCGTTTCAGGGCCCATTTTGCAGGGGACCTGGCACTGCAGTGCAATGGGCAGATCTGCCAGTGAAGTGGACATTTTTCAGCTACTCTGAAGTACTTTGGTGATAGAGTTACACTCCACTGTGATGTTTGCTTTAAGGAGCTTTGGCTGAGGCCAGCACATTTTTTTGAATGAATGCTCAGTTTTGTCAGCATCTTCACACTGCTGGACTGACAACAGGAGTTTAATGTTATTTTCCTTAGATAAGGAAAGGAATGTGGAAATGACTAGTGTCACTGTGGTGAGCTGTTGATGCTTTAGACTTTAAAAGAAAGACAAGAAAAAAAGGTGTCCTGCTTTTACAAATACTTTGTAGTTTGTTTTTTTTTACTGATTTCTTCGTGGCAAATCCAACCATGTAGTCCCCTGAAGCATATATCCATAGATTACTATAAGGGGATCATAAGTTTTATGGGGAAAACAATCTGGACTGCTTCCATGGAAGATTGTGCTCATAACAATGTTGTTTTGTTTAATGACAACAAAGCTAAGCTCCGAAGCTTTAGAAAAGATGAGGAAACAGCTATAGTTTTGTTTTTTCTTCTTATTTTTTGTTTTGGATTCTGTAGTGTTTTGGCTAAAGCCATATAAACACTTTTAATGAAAAATAGAAACTTTGTAAAGCCATCATGGCAAAAATGTAACTAAGACCTATTAGGAGCTTGTGAGGAGAGGAGAAACCCATGAGATTCATGATTGGAGAGCTTCAGCATTACCATGGCAGCAGCTATCATTGAGGTTGTTGCAGATGTGTCATTCAGGAAGCATAGTTATTTATTTGTTGTGGCATTTTTACTATTACCTATAAAAAAAAGTCAGCAGCACCTGGATTTAACTAAGAAATTAGGTTTGAACTTCCTATTGGATGATTACTGCATGGGTGATTATCTTTAAACAGGCAAAATGTCTTAATTGTACAGATTTTGGGTTTTTATGCTGCATAGTTGAATAAGTCTTTCCAAATTTAAGGTCCATGTTGCTCTTCCTTGAAATCAGACAGGTACCAAAGTAGAATTAAAATAGCTTTGTCTTTTGGTGCTAGGAGATTGTATTTGCTTAGATCGTTAAACACCACACTCATGAGCCGTAACATTAAAAATTGCTGATGCGAGAAGCGAGTGAAATTTATTGTCTTGTCAGAAGTTGTTGCAGTGCAGGGAAATCTTGGACAATGGGTACTGTCAAACTGCAAAAACATCCAAAGAACATTATGTATAAAGAGAAAAAGCCCAGGCACCAAGTTCCTTGAATCCTTACCTGAAGAGTTGGTTTGGTGTTAAAAAGGTTGAATGTTTGATAAAAGGCAGGTGACTTTAATGTTGACGTGTATGTGTATGTATCTCTGGCTTACCTTCCTTCTGATGTATGATGTCAAATGCAATCTGACAGGGCTCGGAGGAATTTCCCCAGCACAGCTGCAGGTCACTGTTCAGACAGCACTGTATGGCAGTGTGTGCCCTTATCACACTGTGACAGGTTAACTCTGTTTCATATCAGTCACAGTAAACATTTCTTGCGGGAGAAACCTCTCTCTGGTCTAGTTTCATTCGCTTGCACTATGATGAATTAGAAAATGGTCTTGACTGCAGGAGGTGGTAACAGTTTCTGCTGACAAAACAGCAGGATTCAACACCATTTATGGAATTATAGCTATAATTTTAGTTATATTGCAGTTCACATCACAGAATTGATTTACAATAGGTTGCATCAGGTGAATTAATGCAAATGCATTCATGGAGCACCTGTGCACAGTGTTCATGCTGGACTAGGTGACAATAGCGGGACAGCCACTGAGATCAAGAGAGGCTGTGCCAGGTTGCTTGTCTGACCCAAGTTGTGTGTCTGTTGCATACATATATTAGAGAGAAAGGATGTGTTACCATGTGACACGAAGATTTTTTTTTACATATTAGTAAATTCTGAATAAATTCTGTATATATATATATATATATATATATATATATATATATATATATATATATATATATATATAAAGCCACTGTACCTTTGTTTTCTCCATTATATTTCTACTCATATATCCTCATGTTAAGTTGTGTAAGGTCTAACGTATAGCTGTAGCCAGTCTCTTCCTATCATTGTTACTGACTGCTGCACTAATCCAGGGTTGCCCGTTTTGCATAAATTCTTCTTTTAACAGTCTTGCTTTAATGTTGCTGTATCCACAATGCATAGTGTGAAGATACCTAAATATCAAATTTTTCATAAATGAAGGACAAGGCAAGCCTTTTTACGCAACACACAGCAGCAATCGATGATTATGAATTGAAAGGAGATGTGTCAGTGTGACTCTAATTGCCTCCAAATGGTTCGGGAGTGGAACAAAATCTGTCATGAATTAAATTTCCTTTTACTTTGCTGGCTAATCTGTTGAAGTTCCATGACATTATTAAGACAGTTCCTGCTTGGCCTAAAAGAAATACCAAAAGGTTTCTAATCTTAAGTAATTGAAAACCCTGCTGAGAGTAAATGAGTCACAATGTGACAACAGAGCTGTGCAAATGCCCTGTTGAGCTCCAACTGCTTGTCTGCCCCCCTCTGCTCCCTTCTTCCTTTCCTGATTGCAAAAGCAAAACGTCCACAATATTAAAATCAGATGACAGCAGCGCTGAAATTATGTCACCACCAAGTGACATGGCGCACATAAAGCTTGCTGTATGCCAAAGTAACTTTGGCTATTTAAACATTTGGAAATTGAAAAAAAGAATAAAAGTATATTAGGAATTTAGTTTAGTCTTTGGATGAGGATGAATTACTTAATTTGTATATGTGACATAAATGGGGATGCTAGCTTTTATCTATCTTGCAATACATAATTATCTCCTTTTAACTTTAGTAAATTAACGGCATGTGAAAACAAAGCATGATTATTCCTGTTATCTGTTATCTGTTATCTTCAGTATCATCTGAAGTGATGCTAGCACAGACTGTATGATAGCGTTGTACAAACCCTGATTACAGTATTTAGCTTACAGTTAAGTTGCTTTGACGCTTTATTCAGTTTTTCAGTTTTTCAGACCAAAAAAATGACAATGGAGAGTCAGTGGACTACGAAAGTTGTCAGTTTCTTCTTCAAAATCATGTGTTGCAAATAGTTTTTTAATCTCATAACAAATATTACATCGAAAGCTGTCAGGGAGTAGGTTGAAACCATCATACACAAGTTAAGTTGTCTTAGATCATTCTAAACATACAAAAACAAGTCCAACTGAAGAACTTGCAAAATACTTAGCAAGCCAGAAATGGAAAGAAAGAAAAGTCAAAAGTTCTTGACATTTAAAGACAAAATAGTGTTTCAATTTATCAAATGCAGTTGGGGTATTTATATAAGCATTTGCTTCCACCCAGTTTCAGTTAAATAAATTTGACAGCAGGTCTTTCATTTGTCCAATGCAGGTGAATTCTTCAGGTCAACTTTTGAGGTTTGGGTGAATGAGCTTGTGGTTCAAGGTTGATATATTGTCCCGTGGGTCTCAGAAAGGCCATGAGATGTAGACAGATCATTTGCCAAATTAAAATTTTTCTATTTAAGATGGCTGCACATCATGGTTGCAGCATTTTAAAGGTTCCATATTTTGCATTTTGTTCCCAATCTGAAACAATTTTTGATATCTCAAAGAACTGTCAGCGCCATAGTTCGATCAAATCGGCCTTTACTTTGAAGACAGTAGCTTCTCCGTCAACACCTTATTTTCCCTCTTCTGAGAACAGCTCCTTCTGAGGGGGCGGGCTGTTCAGGGAGCCGAGCAGCTGATGGCTCCACCCATTACTCCACTCCGCACACCGTTCCCGGGGTGATTGACAGCTTTGGTCGAACAGCCCATAATAGTTTAGTCGAGAGTAAACAAACGCTGCAGCGCTGAAAGCGTTAGACCGCAAGCAAGAACCCGGTCCTGGAGAATGTTTCCGGTGATTAATGACTCTTGCATAATTCAAGGCCACAAATGTTAGCAGCAGTGACCGAGCTTCGTTAGCGGCAGTGCTAACATGTTTACAGGCTATCAGGCTAAGCAGGCCTACACAGTAAAGCAACAAAATCACAAGCAGTTCCTACCTTTACAGATGTATCACGGACAGTTGCTACCGATCCATGCTTCAACTTCAGCTGTTTGGCAAAGCTGCATTATATGCACCGAAGTTGTGAAAACAGTCCTCCTTAAAATGCTGGGTGCACACATACAAAACTTTGGGAAGTCTTGCCGGTAAATGTCCATCAAAATGAACTTCAACCACTGGGTCTTCAGGGGCTCAGATGAAGGAAGAATATACAGACTTTTGTGCTCGTTGATGCAGCCATTAACAGAGCAACTGCCGTGCTTCCCTCTTAGCTTCATCATTTTGGAGGGTTTGTGAGGCGAAACAATGGCCTACGATCTGAGATTTTAGAGGGCGGGCTCAGCTAGCTAGGGGGGCGGATCCATGGCTGCATCCACTATGCTGGGAGTGGTTGTTTCCCTTCTCAATGTCACTTGGGGAAAGATTTCAGGCACACCTGTTTGAGCACACATTCGCTAAAAATTTGAGCAAGGAAGAGAGAGAGCGGTGACAGGATTTTCTAATTCCTGAGCTTCATTCACTGTTCTGGGGACACATATGACTATTAGAAAACCTTTAGAAAGTGAATTTTGCATAATATGGGACCTTTAAAGTAAAAAATGTGCTCTCATTTCCATCTCAGGCCAGCATTTAGCAAACTTAATTACCCTTTACTAAAATGTTAAGAAATTTAGTAAAAATCCTAGACTGTATTTGAAATATGTATCTTCAGTATTTAAGTCTGAGCTTATTCCGCCTCCACACGTCCAACCTTTCTCATGTGAGCTTTGTCTGGTTGATTAAACACACTCTTGTCCATGTCTTTTGGCCAGTTGCTACTTGCATTAAACAATGCTGTGTACTGATGGGTCATGGCACCAGCGCCAAAGGGCATCTTGGATATATTTATTAGACTCATTGAGACTTTATCTTTGGTGTGCAGAAATCATATAAAAGAAGCTTTTTCTTATTCTTGCACCAGTGTTGGTTACATTTTTTTCCCCCACAGATTCACTGTTGGTTTCTGGGTTTGAGCTTATGGAGCATGGTTAGACACTGTTGCACACATTTTATTAATCTATTTTGACTTGAAAATAGATGTAAGATACTTGAATAAATTCAGTTTTCAGAGCCTGGTCGAAAGTTTCTGGGATGGATCAATCAAAAAAAATAGTCAAAATAATGTTACTCGTCTCGCTAACCTTTTCTCACTGGCTTATGTTTTACACAGCTCCCAGCTGACAAGAGCAGTTCATGTTTCACTTTGTTGGCACAAGTGTTTCAGTCATTAATAAAGAGTAAGCCAAGATTTTTTCCATATTAGAGATCACAATAAGTTTTAGTGACATCTTGCCAGTATTGCCATATCTTATTACCACAGAGCAAAGAGAGTTCGGTTAATAAAGATGAGCCTATCATATTATCCCAAAGCTTTCTTCGGGGACTGTGTGTTTGCACAGATGTGGTCATTAATATGGCAGGATTGAGTAGTGAGGGCAATCGAGGTAGTGCTGCTGTGGAGTAAGGCTTGTTAGTACACTAAACTAGAATAAATAACACTGTTTGTGAGATGAGAGGCTTTAGGAGGCTGATTCCAGAGAGCATGTGCTGAGAAGGATTTAGATCTGATTTAGAGCTGAGCTCATGTTGCTTTGCCAGATAAGTTGGCAGAGGTTAAATAACTAAACTTGTTTGTACCAAACCTGGCTGAACAACACAGATGTTTTAATAGGATAGCTCTGATAAATATGCAGTAATTATGAGTAAGGAGATTTTGGTGTTGATGAAGAGTTTTGTGTGGAGAACTAAAACCGAAAAGCCGTCAGTTCTCAGCAAGAATGAAAGCAACATTGGTATTATTGTTATTGTTTAGTCAGACCCAGCATTAGGAGACATTTTGCAAGTAAACTTAGTAACTGGTCAAAATTCAATACTTTGTGACTTAAGATTAAATCCAGGACAATAATTGGCAAAACTCAGTTTGTTCTTCCCACTTTTGCTCAGCTAGGACCGCTGTTTAATATTTGGTCACAGTGCTGAGTTCAGAGACTTTTAATGCTCACCTGGAAATTGTTGTCAGCAATTTTTTTTTATTTTTATGTATCTTATCTGAAATTCTCAAGTTTCCTGTACAGAGGGTAAAAGAAGAATTCCCTGTGGATTGAAAACATTTCTGCAAGTCTAGACACGTTCCTTGGCCTTTACATAGGGATTATTAGAAGCATATGTGGTAAATACGACATAGAGAGCATCTGGCAGAGGGCTACATAATTTCTGAAACATTCAAAATAACTTCAGAGTTTATTTAACCCAAAGCCCCAAAGCCCCAGTCAGACAGTTTATACAAGATATCATATTGATAGTGAATGCGCATGTGACATCACCAGGACTTTATCCACCATTTTGGGGGAACCCAGCTTTTGTTTACCTCTATACTTTCAGGTTTCTTATAAGTAAACTATGTTAAAACCATGTCTAAAAACATACTCGAGAGAAACGTCCATACCACGATAAGCTCACAGGAGAAGCGAAGAGTCGTTATGATGCAAAAACAGGACTAATAAATCACTTAGATGCTTACAAGCTGCTAAATAACAAATAAAGTTCAGGTTGAGATGCAACCTGTTTTACTCTCAAGCATCAGTATGAACCTAGAGTTTGGTGTAAGTTTGTACACCTGTCGTGAATCTAAAGACTACTGATCATTAAATACACATGCAGCCATTTTACAAACAGATGCATGAAGACTTTGAGTCTACAAACTGTTGGCTGCAACCACATCATCATACTGACATCTATGTTCCTCAAATATTTATTGTTCTGATATTTTGATTCTGAAATCAAACATGTTATGTGTTCATCTGCGTGGATTCATTTCTGATAAATGAATTTATTCTGGGTGTTATAAAAGGAAAAGACAGATGTCTAAATATACAGGATTAACTATTTGATTTAGTACATCTTGTTTAAGCAAAAGGAGCAGTGAAAATATGAAAGCATTCAAAATCATGCAGAAGAACATTTATTTATTACAAGAGCAATAAAAGATACCAAGAAATTTTATGGGATCTGATGGCAATGCCACTTTAAAAATGGTAAACAGTCATTGATGTCCTACTTAATCTACACCAAAACATCAGGGTACAGTTTAATTTCAAATCCTCCATGAATTCTCAGGTGTATCATCTCACCTGATCTCATATCTTCCTGTAGATATAGCTAAGACATTGTAAATGCAACGATATTTACCTCTGCACACAGAAACTGCCCTTTATATCAAAAGCACAGTCAGCCAAAACCACATCATCTGGAAAAGATTCTACAAAAGTCCACTGTCCTCTGTGATGTGTTTATCACTGCATTGCGTAGAATGAAAATTGGTCAGTTAATTTCCTTTTTGTGCGCTGATCATGAGACTGCTGCTGCCGAGCACACAACTAATTGAAAAGTTGAAAAAGTTAAATATTTGTCTGAAATTCTGAATAAGAGAGATGAAAAAGTTGATAGCCACTGTTGAACTGCTGCGAAGAGAATGTTGCCTCCCTCAAAATGGCAGAGCCATCCCACAGTTCACATCAGTGGGCATTCTCTATAGTTTTACTTTTCTAATCCCATCCATGGCTTAAAATATTATCAATGATTGCTCTATAAACTGTCAGGAGACTTTGGCTTTTTATCCCATATTTGTTAGGATTTTAAGTTTTTGTGCCCTCGTTTTTGTGCTGGCTCCAGAAAATTGCAAGATCCAGTTTAGCAAAAAATGGTCAGATACAATACCATTCTTAAGATTTGCTGAATAGGACCATCCGTAGCTATGTCTAAAATGATTCATCAGTTAGTATATTATGATTCAGATTTAGTCCGGAGGCAAAGTGAGCAAATACCCTTTATTTTCTCTCCATCTGTCCAATTAGGTTTAGCACATGCTGTATGTTAAATCCTGTGAATAAAATCCCAAGGCTGCCAGAAATAAAACCCGAAATCCATCTTTCCTTGTCCTTCTGTCCAATTTCTGGGATGTTTGATGGAAATAACCAATTGTTCAATCTTTCATTTAGGTTCTAACTCTGCAGAAAGCGTGAGAAATGGATTGCAAGACTGCAACAGAGAATTTGCTCAGCTGCTGCCTTGCTGTATGTTTTGCACACAGCCATAATTAGTCCATTACAGCAGGGCAGTGGTGATGGGTTATATGATCCAGTACTATTAGAGCACTTAAAGTCAGCATGTCTCCCACTCATTTATCCCTGCTGAGCAGTTATGCTGGATGGTCTGCATGGACACTTTATCAAATTGTCTCAGTAGAGCAGATGTGCCAGCAACCACACAAACCACAGAAATATGCTACCAGTTTTGCCACATCTGATATGTTTTCCATATAAATGGACAGTTTTTAGACTATTTAGCTTAAAGAAAAGGTTAGACATACAGTATTTTAGCCATTCCAAAATATAACACAGCAAACTGAGAAATGACTGGATACATGGGGCCTCTTCCTTCTACATTCCTCTGTCATGTGCATTTTAGAGCTGTTGAGCAGTTTGGAAGCTGGATTAAAAAGTTTCATTTTTGTAGCTGCAGAAAATGTTAGTCTTGGTTTGAATTTTGTCTTGGTTTGAATTTTGAATTCTTACCTTTTTAAAAAAAATCTAACACTGAAAAACATTAATTTCAGGTGACAGTGTCAATAGAAAAAGATTGGCAATCACTTATCATTTTGGTGTATCTCAATAATTCATATCTATGGTGATTAAATCAGCAGTCGAGGGCTTAAAGCTGTCAGTCTTACTTTGTATGCTAACCCACCAGCTTTAATGGTAATTACTTACTAGCAGCTCTGTTAACCCTCTCTGCAGGAGGAGCTGACGGCTTCAGCTGTATTTCAAAACAGACAGCTCTCTCCCAGATTACGATGGGTACATCTAATCAGAGAAGTAATAAAAGCTGGTTTGCTGCAGTAACGTGCAGGAGAGTGGCTGAGGTTGAAGTAGGGTACTGGCAAACACTCAAGGAATCTCTAAGCAGTCTGGGTAATTATTTCTAAATCAATATTGTGACAAGCAAAGCTCTGGAGTGCCAAATCCCAGCCCGTCGGTTTTGAGCAAACTTGTCCCTGTGGAATCTCCAGGGCTCAAATGTTGCTGCCATGATTGATTCCCGCATGATACCCTTCACATGATGACCATCTGCAACACAGTAATCCGGATCGATCAACTTCACTGTAGCATATGTGTCGGGCTTGCTGTAGAGCAGACTGTATACTGTACATCTAGGAGAATTTCAGCTGTGATGACGCGAGCTAACATTAAATCACAATGTTTCAAAATAATAGTCAAAGATGAAATAGCTCAAATCTTAAACATTGTAGATGCACAATCACAAACACGCTCAAATTTAAACTGCAAAGAGAATCTGAACTTAACATATGAGGCCGTAGATATTAATTTACTTGCAGTGTACACAACCTAGGCTGTGTCAACCAAGTTAATTACTTGTCTCTGCCTTCTTCCTGCAGGGAGGACCACATGTTCGTTGCCAGGCTGTTTTCAAGTTGAATTTTTCATGCTTCTCTGTGTTGCTCAGGAACCCCTCAGCTGTATTGCTGAAAATAGTTAATGTGTAGCTTTTATATAAACAGAATTCTCGTACAGTTGAGATTTGAGGAGATAGGAAAACAGGTAAACAGCTGCATGGTATGCACATATTTTCATATTTGACTTTTATGTTTCAGTTTCAGTTAAAACTCCAGTTATTTTGACTTTAAATGTAGGTTTTACATACCAAATATATTAAAAATATCCAGACACAATGTATAGACTCATTTTTTATATTTATCGGTAAGTTTGGGAACCTACCAGTAAAGACAAATGGGGATATATGTTACATTATTCACAAAGGTAATTAAAAATCTCACATCTTGATGTTGCTCTTCCTTTTACCTCTACTTTCCAGCACTCTCTTTAGTGCGAGACAAATTTCCTCACACCTATCAGTTCGACCTCACACATCCTGACAAACTATATTTCATTCTCTCTCCACTGCCCACTTCTGTGTGCTATCCTATTTTCCCAGCTGCCCCCCTCGACACACACACACACACACACGCAGATACACTCTCTCACAGATGCAGACAGACACGTGACCACAGGGAAGCACTTACTCAAAGGTGACAAAATGGTCTAGAAAAACACCTCTGAAACTGTCATGTCTTATAAACAGCTTTGCTATTCAGGGTTGCAATTTGTTGTCACAGTTTTGCGGTGGCATTGTCATGACTCACAAAAAAGATGCAGCAGCTCTAGAACTTGTTGTTCCATAAAAATGAAATAGATTAGATGTGAAATGTTTTAGTAATCCCAACAGTATGACGGCATGTTTTCCTGCTTTCTCTAGTTGTTTGATTGCAGCAAAATATGAGCTGTGTTTGTCTCTAAATGGAGATCTTAGCATCCATGCATGTTAAGATCTCTTTGGGCCGTCATGGACTCAACGGAGGGAGAACAACAGTATGTGACCATGCTTCATCTAAATTACTTTGTTAAGATGATGGTTTATTCTCAACAGGAGTGTATTTGGGTGAAATGGGAACACCTTGGTGTAATCGGCAACAAAGTGTGTTGAGCCTCTCTAAAGACAAAGGCAACCAAAGGGCTGAGTAATATGTGCTTGTTTCCTCCTCCTCGAAATAGCCTTGAGATCAAGATAAGCTTGAGATTTCAGGAAGATCATAGATTTGTTGCAGAGACCAATCCACCACCCATATGGTGGAAGCTGGCAAGGCTGGCCAAGCTTCTCTAGCTTTGCTTACGGTCAAGTGGATGCCAGAGGTCTGTGCTGAAGTTAATGTGGCTATTTGTTCATGAAGCTGATTCCACAGGAAGGACTGTGGCCAGACTTTATACCACCAGATGGACACAGAAAGTAGGGAGAAGTGGATTGGTGATGGAGAAAAGATTCAACAGAGACTTCCTTGTATTTAAATGGAAGAATGATGATATTCAAGCTGCAGCTCAGTTCAGCCTCATCCCCATTCCTCCCCCTCTGCTCTCTTTTGCATTAAGGGTAACTAATTCTCCTTTTTCCCCCATTGTTTGAAAAGATTGTGTATTCTGGTTGTGTGTCAGGTGACTTAATATGCAGCACACATTAAACCAGGTGGTTCTTGCACGCTGAGCTGTAATTTCTCTCACCGGGGAGTTAAGAGCTAAAACAAAGAGAAAGCGTCTTGAAGAAGGATGTTTTTAAGTTAAAGCCACTTTTCTTCATATAGGTTTAAGCGGTAAAAGTACAGTTTCTTTGTGGTTTCCTCACTGAAGTGACTCTACCAAGAATGAAATAAAGCAGAAGCTATACATTGCTTCATGATAAAGCTGATACTGCCTGCAATTATTATCATAAGGTAGTTGGTTGAATATAAGATTTGAAAACATTATGTTGTTCGGCTTAAAGTAGGTAGAACATCTTGGCAAAGGTAAGTAATAAATCCGAACCTTATCTTTGAATTCATACAATTTCTTTTTCCCCCTTTTTTTGATTAAGAAAAGGCTTTGAAAATAAATAAACATCCTATACCAAGAACATTCTCCTACTGCAGAATCCAGTGCCTTATCAATGCTCTATACAGCAGACTGTTCTTGGCATCTTGCTAGCTGAAGGGATTTCTCAAGCAACGTTATCAGCCCTCCGTTGGCATTTTCTCCAATCCCACAAGACATCCCTCTCTACTGACATCCTCCATGTGATTGGCTCACAGGGCAGTTGGCATACTTTCCTTATTGCCCTTTAGCACTGCTTCACTCCTTTTGACTGTGTTGGAGGCGATGTAGAGTTCATTTTTGGATTATGTATTGTAGCAGGGCTTGTGGTAAAGCTTTAGGTGATAACAAAAAGAAGTCTGAATCTTTTTAAATCTAGGCCAGGAAGAATGACTTCTGAGGGAACCTAATTATCCTGCAAATCAACAGTCCAACCAAAGCTGCTGTTAATTCTTCCTTTATCTTTTTTTTTCCTTTTTTCTTTTTTTTTTTAACCACCGGATCGTTTGTATTGGAGTGTGTTTGTGCGAATCGGTTTCTGTGTGGGAGTGCATTCTGACATGCCTGCAGGTTTGCACCAGAGGTAGAGATGGAAGCTTTTGACAATGACACCCAATACATGGCATGAAAAACTGTGAAGTAGCATCAATACAGCAGTGTCTATTTGACTTAAGTGCAGAGTTGTTCATTCCCCTCACAGCAATCCCTTCACCGTGATCAATATTAAATGACAAACGCAGCCTGATCTTGTTATCGCATCTTGATTTGCTTTTTTTGGTTTTGTTTTGTTTTATTACAAGATTTCACTGAGCCAGACTGTTCAGCTTGCTGGTACACTTTACAGTCAGTGTAGCCATGTTATTATTCCAGTCTTACTGTATTAGTCAAGTCTAGCCAGAGACAAGAAATCAGACATTATAGGCAGATTATTCTAGGCTTACTGACTTTGTGTGATCACAAAAGCTATTAGGAGTACCTGTCACAAATAGACACCATTTATCATTTCTCTTTTTTACTTTTGTTGCTAATGCATCTGCAGTTTCTACTATTGAATTCTAAGCAGATTTAACACACAAGTTTACAATCTGTAGTTCCAAGTTTGAAAACTAGTGAAGTATTAATTTATTTAGGGAACATACAGGTGCACCACTTCAAATCAGTTCAGGTGTCTCAGCCAATTAAAGTTGTAGATAATTCATGTTTAGCGAGTATATCTTTTAACTAATAGTTTTTAGTGATTTTATGTGTGTTTGTCCTATGCATCCCTAATGGGAAGGGGTGGGGGGCAGGGGGTCATAATGCTCTCTGACCTTTACCCCTGACCTTGTACTGTCTAGTCGCCACCTGGCTCTAGGGGGAATGCGGCATGACACAGGACACACAGCCAGCTTCACATGTACCTGACCAAGATTAATGACACCTCAGATATTCATCATTATTCTCCCCAACAGCAGTCAGATATGGCCCTAGGCCAATCCTCTGTCACCGAAACGTTCACTGCTCATCTGCAATCTGGCTGGAGTCCTATAAAACATTAGAGCTTGTTGAACTTTATTTTTAATGCCTACCAGAGCACCATTAAAATTCCAGTTGAGATTCATCTTGGTGCCAAAAAAGGTGCCATGGTTACAAAAGTAAATGCATGCTTATGTCACCTTTGCTCAACAGCCAACTTGCTTACACTGCTCTTTGCTCTCATTGGGCTCTTCAAGCGAGAAAGCAGTGGCCCCCCCAACCTCTTGTTATCCATCCTAATTGTCTAGAGATGAGGGTCAATGAAGCTCACACAAAGGACTGCTGCAGAGAGAGGTGGTGGTCCTCAGATGGGGTGGGGGTTGGTATTGTTGCAGTCGGACAGATAGAGAGGTAATTGCTGGGGGATGGAGGGTGGAGCGGGTTCTATCTGCCTGCTGCCTCTCGTCATAGAAACATCTGCCTGGCAGGCTGCAACAGATGCAGAGGCACGGAGGAAAACGAGGAGGGTGATGGTGGGAGTTGATGTAGCCTGCCCAGGCTGTTGCATGGAGATCCAGCTCCAGTTTTAAGTCATAGTCGGCTACATTACACTGCTGTATATATCTTCACCTCTATGTTCAGGAAGCAAAATAAATGTAATACCAAACTTTGTTCCGATTCAGAGAATATACAAAGTTCTAAGGTTAGAGCTTAAATCTACAACCTTATTAAAATGGTCAACGGATAAAATCAGCAATTTGAAGTAAAAGGTCCTTTCCTGAGAATTAAGGGTACATTAAAAAGCCAACAAACAGATAAGGGAAAGAATGCAGAAAATCACACCTAGCGATATAATTACAGAAGATTGGGTGGGCACTTTTGGCACCTTTTTATGCAACGCTGACCAGGTTTCTATAAATTGTCCATAATAGACTGAGAATTGTTATCTGTCAGGAGGGCCAGGCATTATACATGCTACATTTGAATAGAATTCCAATTATTTGATGCTGTTACCTCAGATTGACTTCTGAATGGCTCCAAACACCATCTGGTGTGTAGCCTGTGGCATCATTCACACCCTACGGTCCTGAAATGTACATTCACTATTAAACTCACAAGCGCATGCTCACATTCATCCAGCCACTTGGACTGGTGCCTATCTGTGATGCGGTAGCACACCTCAGCTGATAGCCTGCTGTTAAATCTCAATGAGCCAATTTTCTTCATCCAATGAGATCCGCTCAATTATAGTTCTGTGTATTGGTTTACCACAGGACAGCTGCTGCTGCTGCTGCTGCTGCTGGGAAATAGATTGTGCTTTCCTAAAGATTGGCACCAGTTCCTGCTAGATTTGTTTTAAACACACTTGTTCAATAAAAAGGGCCATAAAGAGGCTGTATAACAAATATGGATAACCCATAATCATTGTATACATTGAAAGAGGCAGAAATTTGCCACTGCACCACAATAGCATGTTTTTGTACCATGCAGGATGCTTTTATATGATTCTATGTAGAATTTCTCTTTTCTCTTTCTGTTGCCATAGTTGTGGATTATCTGTAGTGTGGGAACACGTTTGATCAAAGAAGGAGGGCTTCAATGTTCAAGCAGAAAGGATTTTACTTTGGTGTCAGAGGTTGCTCAGATGTTTGGTTCTTGTAGGAAGTTTCAGGAAGTGGTTCCCCTGATAAACAGACTCTGCAGGTATCTGGAGCACACTTTTGTTTATCTGCACATACAATAGGGACATAGCAGTAATGCATGCAACCTTGTTGCCTTTTCTACATTTCTTACTGGATTGTGTTTGGTCTTTTTTCCAGTGACCTGAGGCCAGCTGATGTCAAGAAAGTATTGTGTAGATGAATCAGCTGCTGTTTTAGATCCCTGATAATAACAAGTATTCACGACCTTATCAGTTTGAATCCATGACATGGCTTTTTACTCTACCGTTTTTATCATTGCAATCCCATCTGGTTCTCACAAAGCTCTCCCAAGGATGTGAGGTCTTATCTGCTACCGAAGTCTTGTGTAGACAGTGATGTGCCAGTAGACCATTAGACTTGTAGCAGTGCTTATCGGCCTGTACTTGTGGCACCAGCCTGGTCTGCTCTCTTATCTCTTATCTCTAACACAGGACTTAGAGCAACACAGATGCTGGCTCAGCAGTAGCTAAGCAGAATATGAGGAGGACTGTTTACATGTAAGCTTATTGCTGAAAAGATGTCAGATAAATTATTAACTGTCTCACACTGGTTGATGGTGTGTGCATGTGTGTTTTTGCTGCATGTAACCTGAGGTGTGTATGTGAGATGATAACAGATATTTTTACTCGAGGGCTTGCAGTTTGTTGACATCATGCCAGTGATTATGTTTCAGTAAACTGCTAAGCTTAAAGCATTAATCAGTCAGAAGTCTGATGCCACAACCTGCACTTCCAGGTTGATAGCATAGAGGGAACAACTGTGCAGCTGGCTGATGACAATCACAACAGTAAGATCCAAAAATAGTTTAAAGACACAATTGATGATATTGCATGCAAATAACTTATTTTTTATACTATTTCTGGGATGCAAACTGCACACCCCTGGGCTTAATGAGGCAGAGGAGTAACAGAAACTCTTAGTCTGATGAAAAAATGAATGAAGATAACTTTTTTCCATTGTTTTGCAATTACAAGAGCTCAATGTTCTGTTTACAAAGGAAAAAATGACGTCCTCGATGTCTCTCATTCTTTAGATCCAAGGTCACATTCCTGCTATTGGCAGAGCTTATAGGCTGAAGATAATGTGTTAGTTGATGCTACCAACTTTTTATTTGTGTTTTAGTCTTCTGTAATATTTTGGTTTATTTTTTTATATCCTACTTTAAATATACAAATATACACAAGAACTCAAAGTTTATTGTTCTTTCAAAGGGTGCATTATTTTGTTTCATTATATCAGTGGTATAAAAAATGGCTTAAAATGAAAATGAAAAAGCCTTTTGATTTTTTTAATTTTTATTCTAATATTAAATCAATTCAGAATGTGCAAATATTATGAGTTGCAAATCATGTCAGGCACTTTAGTGAGAACCCAACATTTCCTTTTGAGCAAGCACTTGGCATCATCTTTTACTGCTGCAATTTCTGGGATGATGTGTTGTCCAACAAAATAAGCTATTGTGACAGCCCTAATCAGCCCTGGCTGCCCGTGCATTTTAGAATTAATTTTAAGATCCTTTTATTTGTTTTTAAATCCCTCAACGGTCTGGCCCCAC
>JAOXYM010000024.1:13854962-13878262 GCA_028567055.1 Leptatherina wallacei | reverse complement strand
TGTTTTTATTTTTGCACTTTATTTTATTTCATAATGTGTTCAGCACTTTGTTTCAATCAACGTTGTGTTAAAGTGCTTTATAAATAAAGTTGAGTTGAGTTGAGTTAATCATCACTTGCTATGAGTTCCTTTTATAAAGTTTTCCATTTGATGGCAGGTTTACAGGGTGTCCTTCTCAGTTTTTCCCTGAGCTTTTCTGACATGGACTGCCAGTTGTGGTTGATGAGAGAGATGCTTAATATATGTTAGTGAGTGAAGAGCCTGCTAGGGATTTAAAAAAATTCTGGAGAAAGCCAAGATGCCGGGGCAATAAAAGAAACAATTGCATGTGTGATGTGGTTGACTCATCATCAGAATGACAAACTTCCAAAAGAAATGCAAACCTAACCCTAACCCTAATCTGCATAGTTATACTGCATGATGGTGTGCAGTTTGATGTTTATCAAAAGGATGCACATGTCTATCTAATAACACATTTAATTCATAGATTATTGACTGGCAGCAGAGAGCCGGGGGTCAGCGTGTCCTCCTAGTTGACCTTTCTGGTATTGGTGTTAACTGTGATCCATTTTGCACATGACTCGTTACAGAACCTGCTATGAATCATGACCTTTTGTAAGATAAATGGGAGGTGCCAAATGTCAGTAGCAACCCGCAGCAACATTGTGGATGGGCCGTGAGATCGCCATGTGCACAGGGCTGATGTGCCCTAGTTAGCAAGAGAAATGATGATTCGCTACTGTATTTTGTTTTGAGGGATGCATAATATTGCCCCTGTGTCCACTTTGCATGGCAACAGTGACTCAGATTGAATCAGAGGTCATGTTACTTGCTGCAGCTCTGGTTGATCTACTAAAATAAAGATGTTCTCTATTAGAGATGTTAAAACATCTCTAATGGTGATCTTTAACCTCATTTTACAATTGCACACATATAATGGTTCTGTTGTAGTTGAACATGATCAAAAGAGTCACTTGTCATGTGTTCTTAAGTACAAATCCTGTTCCTGACTGATGTAATTTGATAGGCAAAATCAATAAAAGGTCAAACCAATCCCTAGATTTGCCTCAACTGTTTCAATCCTACATTTAATAAGGGTGGTGTCTTTTAAACATGCTTCATTATCTTGTAAATAATGTGTTTATTACAAACCAATGTGTTTCATTTCTACAGACCAAAGCTGTCCTACATTAACAGATCTTTAAAGCTGAGCCACTGATTCAAGGATAGTGTGACTCACCAATTTGCTGCTGAGAATCAACTTCTTTTGTTCTTTTACAAGGTTTGTTTTACAAATCAGAGTGTGTGTTCTCAAAGCCTGATGTGATTATCGCTGATTTAAATAATCAAATACAACCATGATTACCCCTTGCACAGCTCCTGATGCAGGATTAAATTTAGTGCAGCCCGAGGGGTGCAAACATCTCTGTAAGCCATTCCTAGACCCACAAAAACAATATTGCTGATCCTCCAGCCCTGGCACACCCACACAATGCACCACTGAGCCACATAGACTGTTGGATGTAACTGCAGCACTTTTTGCTATGGGATAGATTAGTGCATGCACAATTAAAATGGGTCATTCCACCAGGCACTGCTAGTAAGGTATTTTTATTGTTGGGACTATCCCATTGGATTAGTCTCATGTATATCCTCCCTGCTGCATTCTTTTCCAACAGAATGAGGAGCCAAGTTCAGAAGGGAGTACAACTCTCACTTTCAAAGTGCAGTGTTAAGCAGTCTATTAAAATTGGCTAATCATGGAAAAGTAAAGAAACTTTTGACTGGAATGACAGCAGGGCAGGTGCTGAGTTAGGACACTAAACTTGGAATCAAGATTAGATACAGCTTTATTATGTATACATTCCCACCTGCACTTACGCAGATATTTCTGCCATCATTTATGTATTAATCAGGGTGTTATTAAAGCTGATGTCAAATAAAGGTGAGCTCCATGCTACTCAAACGATAAACCCCTGGCTTTTCGTCACCTAAAACATAAAGCTTTCAATGTTCTGTCACAGGCCTTTTATAAGATGCTGAAAGGAATAGAGGCTCAAATCAAGGTGATGCACAAATCATGTGTAGCTGGATGGTTAGAGCTGCCAGTGGTGCTCTGTCAGATGGCTGAGCTGATGGAATGAGAAAGTGAAAGATGGGCAGCTGATTGTCGACTACAGCTGCTACTCTTTAATTCCACAATTTGAATTCAAAGCCGCCGTCGACCTGACTGGCTGCTGGCTACAATATCAAAGTGAGTTTTTTTTTTTTTGTCCTTCTGATTTCATAAGGTTTTGTGAACGGAACAATGTTACAGATGTTACAAAGCGGCATGCAAATACACTTTCTTTGTTAATTAATGATGGGTACCCTGCTGTTTTGCACTGCTTTATAGACTGTGTGGATAAGACCCTAATGTTAAGGATTAACGTAGGAATGAATTCATGTTATGCTGCTTTCAATGGATTTTTCTGTGGAACACTTTTATAATCTTTTGGCACACTACTGAGCTTCTAAAACAACAGTTTACTACCTCCTTGTGTTTCATGTTTTTTCAGAGGTGTTCTACCTAAATGTGATTAATTCCTTCTTTCTTTTATTTCTGATTTTTGAAAGAAGTCATTGGTTGTCAAAGTCACCTACAAACATATTTTCAAATTTGACTTATTTGACTTATTGACAAGCAATGTTTAATTGTCACAAAAATCCTCCACAAACTCATGCTGTTTCTTTCATAGCCATAGTGGAAACTGTCAGTCTTAGATCCGTGTCAATGCTCATTTGTAGCTCCACTTGGGAGATGGCAAACGAAACAGCCACCCTTTATGTCATGAAAGTTTAAAGTTCAATATGAACTTGTGAGTGAAAAGGGCAAGAACTGCTTGACAATAGTTTATATATGGCAATAGCTAGTTCCCCCTTTGATTAGTGGCACTCAATTCACAAGAGCTACTTTAAATATCAAAAACATAATCCAGATTCCTTGTGATGATAGGGGGAATGATGCAGATGCTAAAAGTCTGAATGAGCTGTGGTTTACTTTATGTTGGCCAAATTTTGTATTTCAAAAGGAAATGAGCAAGTTTGTTACATAGGAGAATAACTTTGTTATTGCAATAGCTGGAAGCAACTGGCAAGGAGTGTTATAGTACAAAAGATCTTGAATGAAACTTGGCACAAAAAGTACAGACAATTTTAGTTGGTTATATGGTTGATTTATTTATCCCCTTTAATAATAACAGTTGGCGTATTATACATAATTGTAAAGCCTAATTAATCACCTATACAACAAGGTATAACTTGTAAGGATTATGCAGCTAAACGTGCAGGTAGTGCCCCAAAAATGTGCCAAATTCCCCTCTAATATTCTCCTGTTGATATTCACTCCTATTTTGAGATTCATCGGCTGCCAAGTGGGTTCCAGTCACAGATAGACTGGCACCTGATTGGTATCTAAACTGGACAGATATATGGGAATGAGGTTCTGGACCCAGTGATCCCATATATCCAGAATATGAGGTGTCTGAGTTTTTCAAAGAAAATGTAAAATTTTGATATCAACAATTCAAAAGGCTGTGGCTTTGAAACAAAGGCTTCCAGTAAATGAAAAAAATGTTGAATATGAAACTGATTTTATGATGGAAGTAAATGCACTCCTTTCTTTTGCATATTGAACGAGAATCGGCAAATAGTTGAGAAAGTACTTCATCAGCAATGAAGAAGTGTTTTCTGCGTGCTTTCCAAATTGATATTTGATCTCATCCTCATCAGCTCAGTAACGTGTCAAACTTGATTTTCATCATAAACTTTGCATACTATATTTAAAAACTTTGAACCAAAAAGAGAACAGAATCATTAACATGCAGTCTAGTGATAATACTCTCTAAATGTTTATGACAAACTACAATCAGAGGCAGAGTTACACAAAAAAAGGATCCGTTTAACACATTAATATCCAATCATTGATTTTAGGAACAGTGGGATTCCTTGGCACTGTAGGAACATGAACAAGCAACTACAATCAGATTTTAATTTTTTATATCATTAAATCCCGATTGGTTTGTGGAGATGCAGTATATCCTTGAGCAGAATCCATTTGCCTTAAAATTGATAAGACCATGAATAAGCATGTCCATGGGATCAAAATCATCACAGATTTTCCTGATTAAATCATACTCCTATTAGGTTTGTGTAATGTTGTAAATTAACAGTATAAAGCTAAATAAGAAAGCTTTTCAGAGCTTCAGAAACGCAAGAGTGACATTCTACAGGAGGATAACTAAATAATGTGGTTATGATGTTGTCCTCTCTCACAATGAGAAAACTCTGTATGCCTCCCAGACTATCATCTGTCATGACAACCTGCTCAAAATAGCTGTCTTTCACTGTCAGCATCTGTCAAGTAAATGGGAGCGCAGTGTTAAGCTTTAAGACTTTATCACAGCGTGTCTGTCTGCTGCAATCCTCTTCATTCTAGCCACCATTCACACTAAGGCATGCATGGTTTCATGCGTTTGTGTAAGATGAAATGCAGACCACATTAGATTCCTAATCAGAGGAGGATGCTTAGTTGGCAAATTGTGGATGCGCAGAAGGCAGAGGAGGTGTTGATGCACAGAAACATTACCCTTGGGATAGTGCATCCCCTGACCTTTTGTACTCTTCATTGGTTTTTTTGATTCATTGCATGCCCCCTGGGTTGTTTTAGGATATGTAAACAAGAAGCAATGCTGAAAGCATTGAGATTTTTATATGGCTTGTGCTGTTGCTTTTTTTTCTAAAGGGACATGTTTTCTTATTCTTCATGGATAATCAAGTGGGAAAGAAGTACATGATGATTTTTTTTTCTTTTACTATATAACCAGAAGAACCCTAATTCATAGGTCCTTTTCCATCACAAGGGTAGTCACATACAGAGTATTAAACCTATGGAGTGCTGAGATCCAGTGTGGAATGTACAGAGGCAGGCAAGGGCGTACTGGTCTGGAAGACTGCTGACAGACAGATTGATGTAGTGCTTACACCTTTGAGAGATGATGAATGACTTTTTGTGTTGCCAACTCCCCTCCAGTGGGAAAAAAATGGCCCTAAAGAGCAGAGTACAGATTTTGGTAGCAAAAGCGGAAGATCAAGATGGCTCAGGTTACACTTACAGTAGGATGAGGTTAAAAACCCCTCAGCTTAACAAAACATTGGAAAATTCTCTCAAATAAGTCAAAGCAAGTAGGGGAGGGTCTCTTCTTGCATTCAAAAACATCGAAGTATTTTATGCTGTTGTTCCAGGTGACGTAAGGTGCTCGTGTATTCAGGGAAAATCTTGAAATTGTTTGACAGTTGATGTAAAAATGAACAGTACGTCACAGAGTTCTGGACTAGTAAATGTAAGCTGTCCAAATAAAAGTAGTGTTCAAATAGTATTGAAAATGTGAAGAGATCCAGCTAAAGAATATTATATATTTCAGTAGGATATTTGCTGAATGAAGAGCAGCTCTTGGAAACTCAAACTTTGTCTTTCATCATAGAGCATACCTATAAACTATCACTTTTTCTGCTTCAGTTCTCTCAGCAAGTTTTAATATGCCAACCACACAAATAACTTGACAGCAGATTATGATTTAAAGGACTCTAAGACACTGAACCCTGTGATGTTAGCTTTTATTAACAGCATGGACCAGCATGCGCTTGTTGGCTATGTAGGTCAAACAAATTAAGGTTGGGGTCTTTTACTTAGACATGGTCTCCACATAGCTTTAATCACAGGTCGCGTGTCAACAGTAGATTTCAAGTTGAAGTTTTGACCAGATTTGATTGTTTCTGTGTGGTTTAAAAATTACCACATAAGGAATTTAGTGCTAAATATAGTCTGCCTTAGTATTTATAGTCATTTCTGATCTTGCCGCTATAGTGCTTTCATGAGATTTGGAATAGCTGTCAGAGCAATTTGTGCAATTTGCCGGTGGCAGTAATCAAATTTTTTTTTCTGTGAGAGTTTGTTGTCTTCTCTGAGAACCTTTTTTGCCTCTTCTTAAGTCGCTTTTGCCTGAGGCCTATCAGTGGCTGGTATAGAAGTATCACATTAGGCTCGGTGTCAGCAAGGAGATGGATGGACAGTGGCTGCTCAGCTGGCGCTTTCATGGCGCTGCAGTTGCACAGGCTGCTTTTTCAACAGGGGAGACATGCCAGCAGTGTGGAGGATGGATGGAGAATTTGGATGTTGGGAGAATCTGGATTAATGAGGGGCGTCTGGTGACTGATGGGGCGACATCAGTAGATGGGTGTTTCAATTTCAGCCTCCTACTCTACATCCTGCTTTTGTTAAGCATCAGGCAGAAGTCTAGAAACTCTTCTGCTCTTCCACTCAAGGTGCCTGTTAATTTTTTTTCCTCCCTGAGGGACCTTTTAACCTTTGAACAGTTAAAGTCTTGTTTTAAAAACATACATTTTAGATATAAAACTAGCTTTGTTTTATCCTTTTATGTTGTCAGAATAAATGGGGCCCTTTTTTCATCCTTGTCAGTCTGAGGTGTTAAAAGGCACAAGGGTCTCCTACTCCAGCTAACCAGTCCCGTGACGCCAGGTCATAAATTGTGGCCTCCGTTCCCTCCAGGCTCCCCTCATTGCCCCTTCTCTCCTTCCTCATCCTATTCAACCTCCCCAGTGGGACCATTATAATGAGAATGATAGTATGTGTCTGCGTTGGTGCCTGCTACCTCTACACTGCTGTCTGAGGTGGGTGTGGGTGAATAGGGGGGCACTTGTGGAGGAGAAATCATGAGGAGCAGAAGAGGGAACAGAAAAGGCTATAGATGACAGATGAGAGGAAGAATGAAGCATTGAGGGGAGAGGGCAAGAGAGGAGAAGTGAGGAGAGGGGGGTGGGACACAAGGAGCACATTAAATATTTATGGGTATACTCCCTTGGCTAATGGGAATTACATCTGTTTTAATTATTGATAGCCTAACCGTCTGTCTTTTTAAGGATCTTCTCTGGGTGACTGGGTGGCCTGACAGATGTATTCCTTTGTTGTTGTTTATGTATGATATCGAAGCACATGTGGATTAGTACATGACACTCCACTAATGATATTTGATAGTAAGTAATGATTCCTAAATAAATTTCTTACATCTGATTCATTGTAACAATTTCATTTAATCATGCATTTATATAAGAAGCATAATTCAATTTTTTAAATATATAATTGATGTCATTATGTGTCTTTCTGTAGAGGAGGCAGTTGTTGAGGTGATCTTTGTATTGGTTTCAACAAGCAAAATATAGACATTTTCAGATGTTACAAAGTTGATATCCAGGAGGATAAATCTTTGGAAAACGAACAGATACACCTGCACACATAGGGAGGAGTGTTTAAGTCAAAATTTTTCCTTAAACAGAAAGTCTTTATCTTCCATGGGAGCCGAATTTATGTTAACTGAAACTTGGCCGGCTTGAGTTTCTGTGCTTTTCTCTTGCCAGTCATCTCTTGAGTCTTGTACTGAGATTCGTTGCCAACTGGCCCCCAGTCAGCTGCATTGTGAGAAGGTATCGGTGAAGCAGATGGCACAGAGAAAGCCTGAGGTATCTTCAAGAACCAGAGGTCCTGGCTTCGCTGCAAGTCAGAGGAATATTATTTTCACTCAAGATGAACTCCAGCTTGTGCATTGCGTGTTTTTGTCTTGTGTTTCTCTGTGTGTGCCAAGGTGTTCATGTCTGTAGCTGCACTTTCACTCCCACTAAAACGATTCTCTACATCATATTTTTACATAGATGTGCTCTCAATGAGTGAACTTTCTTTACCTTCATCTAAGGGGCCTTAGCTACTGAAATCTTTAAAAAATTTGTATCTGACTTACTCATCGTTGACGTCACCACAAGTAGGCATTTATCATCTGCTACCTCTAGACTCAGCTGACTTAGGCAATTTAGTCAGGCACAAAAGACATATCCTCAAATTTATTTTAATTGTTACACGTGTAGGGATATCTTCAACTGTCCAGTCATGTAATGTACAGATAGGTAGTTGCATGATCATATTTCCAAAGATGTAGAGCTCCTCAAGGATTGGCGTTTTCTCGCTGATTTACAGTCTGGCCTCCGCTGATTAATGGACCCCATTAAAACCTGTCTGGTGGACGGGCTTTGTTGGAGAAGGTGGAGTAGACGAGTGGTGGGGATGGGCGAGGGCTCATCCTCCCTTTGATGGATGGTCTCAGAAATGGTCCTTACCACATGTGTCATGCGGATTCTGGAGACATATTGATGTGTTGCAAGAGAGGGACGCTATAACTGTTAGAGCCGGTTAAATCAATGAGGGTGAGGTGAGAGGAAAGACGGGAGGGATAGGATACACAGCATGCAGAGGATGTGGAAAATTTTAGGTGGACTGAAAAGAAAGTCTAAGCGGACACAGAACGACAGTTGGTAAATTCAGCAAGGCATGAACTTAAATGCACTAATAGGGCGATAAGTGGATCTAAATGAAGAGAAGTGGTCTATTACCTTACACTGAGGCTTTATCTTCCTAACGGAGCATTATCATCCTCATTACAACGTGTCCCATGGTGAATTATTGATCAGCTATGCAGAGATAAGTCACCCAGCAAAGGCCGCATGCTGAGCTTTGAGGTTCAGCCCTCCTTCATGCTGGGAACTGCCACTAAAGACACACATGCACAGATAAAATCTGCTAATCATTGTTTACTCATGGCTCATTGGTATTAGTTCCAATGTAAATGTATATTTTACATGTTAACTGATCTTCCTTCACTGATTTTTAGTTTAATTAAATGCTGAGCTCCATGAGGTTTTTTAGTGGCCCTGACAGCTGTTGAGGATGTTGATGGACTGTAATGGAAATATATATGGTGATTAAAATGACCATTTTCTTTCTGCTCCTGGCACTGCTGCATCGTGAAATATGTTGAGAACCTCAAGAATAAGGACAAAGGAAATGTCTCTATTTTCTGTGCTCTTTTTTTAGCCTATCTTGCTATTGTTGACCCAGTGTTCCCATTAACAATATATCAGCAGACAGCTGTTGTTTTCCTGACAGTTGTGAATTGTCTTTGTTAAGTGAATTATCACAAGGATTGCCGTTGTCCTGAAAGAGTCGATGTTAAACTCGATATGAGTTGCAGCATATAAAGCTATTAATATACAGTGAGATTATCTGAAGAAGTGTCTGAGCAGCATATATTTCTATATTTTTTTTCCACTATATCTTGTGTTTAAAGGCGGAAAAAATGTTAAACCCAAGAGTGCAACTGTCACACATTTGCAATGCAAATTAAATTCTGATGCATCAGCTCAGAATACTGATTCTAAAATGCAGATCATTGCCCTGCTGAAAATAAATATGAGATGATAATTATGGAGCCAGCCATGGATAGTCTTTATTTATCACACTTTGCTGGAAATATCACTCACGGCCAGTCTTTAACCTGCCTGCAGTCGTGTGTATGGGCAAGTGCACATATTGAAGCTGCTAATGCCTTGACCAGGTCAGGGTCTTTTGGCCCATTAACTTTTCTCTCTTAGAGGGACTGGCAGACAACAAGATATGGAACATGATCAATCCTACTGCTCTCTAGGTCAAACAGTCTGGTTTTGTTTTCCTACCATTTGTTCCCTCTGTTTACATTGGATTTCCATCACTCTACATTTGACAAATAGGCACTCATTTCTAGTTGTCTGGCATCTTGATTGAAGGAGCAGTCTCAAGGTTGCAGACACCTATGAAACGATCCTTGTCCTTCATGGGAGAAAACAAGCAGAGCCATTTTTATTGAGGCTTCATAAAATATATATAAGTCTGTCCTGCATGAGAAGAGTGAGGTTCATTTTCAGCTTTATAGTGCCTTGTACAATACTTAACATTTATGTTAAGTGTTCATTGTTTTTGTAATGGAGTAGCCCCTAAAGTTTTGAAGTCTAGTCTCAGATCTCAATAAGCTGCTACATACATTGCAAAGACATACGCAGTTCTATCTTGGCCTAAGGAAACAAAGGGAGCAGTTGCCTGGTAAGTTGTGAAATAATTGAGTGTTCAGTCATTGATTTTCTTGTCTCTCTCCTCTTTCAGGTAAGTGGATGTGTTTTGCCGTGAGGGGTCTGAGGGGCTATGGGGTAGTAAGTGTGGAATCATTTTGAACACAGAATCATTTCTCAACACAGGACATGCTCCCACTCTTCTTTATATCCAGACATTAAGAATGAATTGCTGCTTGCCCAGAAACCATATTTTTGTATCAAAGGTGGTATATTATACCCCCACCTACCCCTCTTTTATTTATTTTTTTTACAAGTTAATGTAACTCATGTGTCTTCAGAATGCTTCATTTTCAGCATATAGCATGGATTGTCCATCTTTTTCTGTGCTTGTGCACATGTGATTTTAGATTTTCCCAAAAATTGACCTATTGGTGAATGCAGCTTTGGATTTGAAAAGAGCTGTTCCTGCCCACTCCTCTTCCTGAAATAGGCCAAGTTCCATGGGTGATGTTTTAGAGTAGAGCTTGATTTCTGGTTCTGCATTTAAACTATGGCCTTGTGCCCCAAACTTAATCTGATGCAGTGAGCTGATACACTTCCTTGAAATGTGACCTAGCATCGCAGACTGCCTTACAGCCATTACTTAGTTTGATTTGACATGTTTATATGACATGTTATTTTGATTACCAAAAAAATTCAATGGGCAGTAATTCTGGCTCATTCTTAATGCTAATGCAATAAACATGTGTGTGCCTTCTTTTTTTTTTCTTTTTTATAGTTCTGTAAGTGCCGGTACAGGATAGTCTGCGTTGGTTCATTTATCATGGGCAACATCTATTCCAATGTCTTTGTTCTTTTCTGCATTAATTTCCTTGAAGTTAGCTGATAGAACTGGAGTTAGGCTTAGTGAATGCTGGTTTCAGTCAACGTTTGAAGCTCTGGAACTCTGCAGCTAACAGATGTTTTGGTGATGTGCTTATATTTAAAACCTTTTTTTTTTCAAAGGATTTTTGTCCTATGATTCTCTACTTTTCTTTTTACATAAAATGGTGAAACTGAATTAAACACAATGTCTATTAAGAGGCTTTCAGTGTACCTCAAGATATATTCTGTTAATGGATTTTGCCTCTTGTCTATGGCAAACCTTAAAATGACTGATCTGATGAGGGAGCTGTTTGTCAGTCAGAGGTTGTATCATCCCTTGTATTACCTAAAGAAAGGCAATACTAACTAGAGTTTAGTCAGGAATGATCCCCTTATGTCATTGTAAAGGCTCTCTCTGACACAGACAGCAACTTCATTAGTGAGAAATAATACGAATAGCCTTGCTTATATGAATGACTTGCTCATAGACTTTTTTTTTGCTCATTGAAGTGGTTCACCTGCTTTCTTATGACTGCATTTACTCATCATTTTGGTCTAATGAAGTCTCCTCCTGGATTTTCTTGTGTTTTCTAAAAAAAAAATCATTAAACTTCAAACCACAAAGATGAACCAAGTTAATTGTAACAGCTCACATCAGTCATTCTGTGAGTGACAGAACGAAAGGAGATACCACAAAGTAAATGTAACATAACTGTTAAACAGACAAACTTACAAGCATGATGAAGATAAAAGTGAGCCAAAACAAGACCTTTTCCCTTTAATTATGCAAAGCAGCTTTCCATCCACTGCAAAGTGAATTGTGGGTAGTCATTTGATCAGCTTTGGTGATTGGCCACAGACATAAGCTTTTGTTAGATTGCAATATGAGTGTCTTTCCCATTATATGTAATAGGATTGTATTTGTATGTAGTTTACAGATGCTACTGTATAATTCCATTTAATTTATTTGCAACGGCAGATGTTGGTGCTTCATTCACATTTTTTAATTAAGACTTTGTAACCCATCACCTAATACTGGGTTGCATACAACTAGGATTTATGAGCTGTGGTTACTTTGATTGCTGTACACTGGTTTGTTGCTATTGTAAATTGTTTTTAGTGTGGTTCAAAAGCCATAATACATTGAGTAGATTAGTTAAATACAAATGATCCATGGGGGAAGTATGGTCATGGTCAGAAGTTGAACCAAAGATGAGATTTTCTTTGACCATGGCATCTGACATTAAGTGAACCCATACTGAACAAAAGTATACAAACAAAGCCAGCATGTGTGAAGAATTTGTTGTTCATTTGGTAGAAATCCATCGCCAGCTTCTCCAGAGACTATACAGTGTAAAACAGACAAAAGACAATCCCAGCTGCAGGTAGAAGCGTGCAAAATAAATTAGAAATCACGTCACGTTGTGGACACAAGGCCACATGTGCGTGGCCTTGCATCTGTCAGGCTCGGCTTGACGCATTGACACATCAAGATAGAAACTCCAAGCCTAAAATGTTCTGATCTGCTGAGTTGATTTCATGATGCATGAATGCTGAATAGGTGAATTTCCTGAATATAATCTGACTCTTTAATCAGTTCGGTATTTTTGATTTGTGCGGTTCATCGTGCATCGAGAATGTTTTTGTGTTATGGTATTTGATCAGTATGTGCTGGTTGTTGGTCTGATAAGTGTCTGATAAGTATCCCCCATAAGAAGATAGTTAGAGACATGGTGGTTTTGCAAAAGTCAGTTTGAAACTTATTGGATAAATGGCAACTGATAATCTGCCTAATAAGTTGTCATTTTAACAATGTCCTTTAGAAAAACAAAAAGTCACCAGCTTCAGGCTGTTTCGAACTAACAATCTCCAGTATGTTGATTGTTTTTATAATGAAGGTCAGGATATTAGCTACAGGTTTATGATGTGTTTCTATACATTGAGAAAATGGCTAATTAAGTAGCACAACATTAAGATTTTAGTTTAAGCAGAAGGGGAGGATGCTTTCATTTTAATTATTGACCTTTTTAATTGATTTCTTCTCCCTCTTGTGCAGGTGTTGTAAATATCAAGATGTTCAGGAACACAGTTAACCTTCATGAGAAATTATTGACGTTTTCTAATCATCTTCATCAACCAAAGAGTATTCTTTTCATTGCAAGATGAAAATGCACAGCTTATATATTTGTTTTATCTCATGCTTCAGTATTTAAATAGCTTTTTTTATTCATTTATAGTCATTCAAGGGTAAACTCAGATCAGAAAGAGTTAATGTTCTGTCTCTCCTTTCCAAAGCCTCAGCTGGGTTGTATATACACAACATCTTTCTGCGTCCTTCTCACAGCATTTGCTCAGAGAGATCTCTTGTTACTTAACCCAGCCCAGTAATCTTGTTTGTTGTAAACACACACACTTTCACTCATGCAACTACTACGTGGCATGAGTGGATTAGGATGCAGTTAGCTCCGTATGCTGAACAAAAACACACTACTGAGAAGACATGTGTCCCAAATTAGACCTTGCAGAGTTACAGACATTCCAAATAAAAAAAACAATCTCCCTCTGACACTCTGAGGCTGCAACACATCAGATTTCTCTGCAAAAACCTCTGCAGTGCTAATCTAACCTTATTAGAGATAACTCTCCTCTTGATATTATCTTTTTGTTTCAAATCCTGTTTTGGAAAAATAACTTTTAGTAGTTTGTTTTGATCCAGAAAAGTCCCACAGCAGGGCTTCATGTCATGTAGAAGCTTATGTCTCTGGAAAAAACTGCTGCATAAATTAGTGTGTAAAGAGGAACAACTGATGTGAAAGGGGGGAATGAAAAGCTACACAAGATTCAAAGAGCACACAAAGCTCAGTGTTTGACAATGAATTCCTGGAATGAGGAAGCATGGCAGTGGGGAACATGTGTCTGAGTGTGTGTATCATGTTCAGATGGCCTGTAGCTGACATGACAGTTTGCTAAGCCTCTTAAGCCGACCTTCTACCAAAACTCTTTTGTGTTAACATTATCTAGGCAGGGAGCTGCCCAGCACTGCAATTACTGTTCACCATATTACAATATAATGCTCCCCAATCGCTCAGTGGGAGTATGTGTTTGTGGTGCAGCATTACACAAAAAGAATATGAACTGCATCAACAATAAAAGAAAATCGTAGTGTAATGTTTTGTCTCCATGTGTTCCAAGAACATTATAAGTGGTTTTTTGGATAAATTGTCATTCCCCTCCTCATTCTCTCCAGATTTCAGATCATTACAAAGGCACAGGTGTGTCTGTTTATCTTGCATTTAATGCCCATGTGGCCCATGCCATCACTTGACACATACATTTTAGTCACAGATGGATTGGAATTGCTTGGAACTGTCTGGGAATTCACACAGGGTGGTCAAAAACTGCAGAACACCACAATATATGATGATCCTTCAGTGTTTTCCACACTTAGATTTGGCATCTGCATCAAATCTTTTGCAGTGGTTGTAATGCCGGGTTGTTGTTTCCATCCCCCTGCAGGTCTGCAACGAATGGATTTACTGTCTAGTTGGTAAACTTTTCAATTGTAGCTAATAAACACTCAAACCACTTTATACAGTTGTTAGCCAAGCAGACCGACTGCCACTGTTCATTGACAAGCAACCATGTAATACAGTTTATATGCAAGACTGGAGAAATTTGTGATCATCTGCACTGGAGAAACATCTGAGGATGAAAAACATTTGATGTGACTTAAGTGAAACCATCACAACAGCCACATTAGCATTTTCATATCTTACACCTGTCCAAACTGACAACATCAACAACTTCAAATAGGGTACAGTGGTGTCAGACTGTAAATATTAAATAATGGACCCCTTTTTTTTTAGATGAAGAGGATGACAAAGAAAGAGGTATTTGTGCTGTGATGAAAATCTTGCAGATAAACATCCTTTGTTATGGTAATTAGATGACGCGGTAGGTGACAGCCATTGGCTGTGGCAGTGAAGAGTGCTCTTCAGGAGCCAATGGCTTTTGTTATCAGTAGCTGGCAGCTGTTAAACCCATAAAGAAATGGAAGCCTACAAGAGGCACTGGGCCTTGAAACAGATTTTATGTGGGAATCATTTTGCCAGAGTGAAAGAAAAGAGAGAGATGCGGTTGTGTGTAGAATGGTCTCAAGAGCGTCACTAAATTTCCTGAGGAGAGATGGAAGTCGTTATTAGTAGTCATTCATAGCAGGATCATCAGTTTCTGAATGTTATTTTTGGCTCAATCCTTGATCCCTCAGGATTTAATCTGCATTTGATGGATTTTGTACAAAAACTACAGACAAAATAATGTTTTACAGTATTTAGTGCTTATTTCTTATGAAATGTCAACTGGTAAATTTCACATGTATTTGGTAGGTTTATTACTGTGTGCACTTTGTTATCAGATACTTTGTATTGATTTGTCTTCCTGCGTTACACAGATTTTACATTCAAAGCTCTGAACTTGTTCTACCCTGCCATAATGTTTATTGTATGCATTAAAATATTTCAATGCAGATGGGATAGTTGCACTTCCTGTTGGAGTTTTGCACCCCTGCAACTCATACATGAGGCAAACAGAAGAACAGCCACATGATAAATGTGTTTCAATGATGGATGTTATTTAGTGTTTATACCTTTTTGTTTTTTTCTGTTATCTTTTGTCCTCCATGCCAGAAATGGAGGTTGTTTCCATCTTGATTCAGGAGGCCAGGCTTTGCTGATAACTTCTGGAATCAACTGCTTTTCCTGGCAATCACAGATCCCAAGCCTGATCGATAGAAGAGACAGAGGCAGCAGGCCGCCATCCAGTCCGGCCCCGATAGCTGCTATTAAGAGTCGCTCTAACCACTAAAACCAGAGCTGCATGCTATCTCTCTGTGGTTTCTTCCTCCCATTCCCCACTGACAGATGACTAATAGAGCCATGATTATGAGCCACAAATTGAAGTTTGTTTATTCCTCAAGAGGGGTTCAGGGGTTGGATGGCTGTTTGTAATCAATCACTGGGGTTCACTGGAGTTTTCCCATGAATTTTAAAGCGGCTTGTTTTTGTGTCAACTCACTCGCATTCTCAGATTCTGGAAAAAAAATAAATAAAATCCACGGCGGTTGTTGTTGCTGCCCACACTGTTTCAGCAGCTGCCATTTTCATTGTAATCTTTAACATATGCTCAATCTCTGGGGTCAGTGCAGTTCATTTATTTTCAAAGGAAGCTTTGTTCGCTCAAACTGATGATTTGAAAAATTGGATTAGCCAATATACTTCCAAGGGGAGATAAAGTAGTCAATATCATAATGTCTGACCACACAAAACAGAAGTACCTTTAAGGTGTTTCTTTTAACTTATTAAATGATCTGTGTAGGATTTATATGTCAAAATAGAAGAGCAGTTAGTATTCTTATACCCCACAATCAGCGATAATAATACATGAAAGGTTCATTTTAATGCTTTGAGCTGACCATGTGTAAGACATGCTGAGCTACTGTGTGTGGATGGGATTTTTCAACAGCTTGCCTGTCCAATGAATATGTCCAATATGAAATGCTTTTTCTGTTAACATAAGAAAATGAACCAAGCTTTTGCTACTTAAACATAACTGGAATGGAAGAGCATGATGCTTTTTTTTTAAAGAGGCACTCTATTCAGCAACCTTTATTTTAGCTCCTGGATCAATCTTAGCTTGAAGTTCATGTTGTCCCTCAGGTCTTTGTTTGGCTGTTGTCATGTACTAAAACCCTGAAGGGTGGATAAATTGAAACAATTTGTTGCAGTGCTGTCCTTCCCCCTGGGATCACAGACCACATTTGGTGTTCTCTCTGATTGCCAAGACACTCGACTTCCAGGCAATGCATTTTAGATTGAACGTAACATACCTGAACTCACAGATTTTATTTGATCAACCGGTCCATGGTAATCCTTAGTTTCCTTCAATTGTTTTAAAAACAAGTGTACAGTTTATGTAGAGGCCATGCAGGAATTTTCTCTAACACCTAAATGAATACTATACATCTCATTACAAAGGGGATTTAGCACAAATTTAGTAAAGGGACTTAGATTAAAGCTGAGATCCTAATCCCTCCCCAGCCTATTGCTGAGCCCTATTGATGGATAGTTCTCTCTTGAGAGGTAGAGGGGATCAATAGGCAAACGGCATCATTGATCCTGACTGCTTTGAAGTCATGTCTCTCCCAGCAGAGATCTCCATCTCTCAGATCCCTGCTGTCCCTATTGCCTTGTCTGCTTAATGGTTGTCATAAAACAGCAAGCCTGTTTGCAGGAAATGTGGCGGCACATAAGGAGACAGAAGACAATTTTACAGACTATATAATCCATTTATATTTCATTTAATGCTTGTATCAGTCCTGATTTATTGTGCATTTACATCTATTTTAAATACCTATCAAAAGGGAAGTGATGAAGTAATTGATAATACATTGATCTTTATTGAGTAGATGTACTGTGACCATGATTTCTAAATCAGAATTAGAGTACAAGATGTGGCTCAGAGATGAAGAATGAAGTCCTAATGCCCTTGAATTTAGCAGCATTAACATGTCCCAGATGTGCGCACAGTGATCCTGGAAAAGGTTTCAAAAGTGACATCATCACAGTGGTCGAGACAGACATAGGCATCTCTTGGATGAACAGGCAAACATATAATTATGTGGTTTTCTGCAGGACATTGCTGTCTCTCTGAAAACCATTTTTAACAGAGGAGATGAATCAATTTACTCGAGGTGTGGAAATCCAAGTTTTCCACCCCAGAAAACTGATAGTGATCATTTTTTGTTTGTTTGCCTAAAACCTCTTCCTTCGGTTTTCTCAGAAACGTTTTCTTTCTCTTGAGAGATGCTATTCCCCCTCACCCACAATGTGCTGACAGAAGCAGTTATCACCGCTCCCAATAATGTGAGCGTTTTCTCTGGTGAGCACAATGAAGAGCTTGGGAAGGTTGTGTCAAATCCATTTATTTTACAACAATGGGGAAGAAACACTTAGATTTTCCTTTCCTCCGTTAAATACAGTGGAATTGATCGTTTTATTGATTCCAGCACCCAGTTTCTACCCTCCCCCATAAGGGATTGTCATTTAGATTCTCATTTGTATCATTATTTCAGAATTCAGTGCATCCTCTAAGTATTATATTCTTGAAGACCTATAAAGATTTGCAGACTGGATGTTTATGAGTTTATAAAATGTGATTATGAATCACATTTTATAAACAAGATTAGAAACATGCTGTTAATGAATGTGGTTTTACAGCCCGTCTTTCTTGTTTGTTGTTCGTCATGCATATCGACATTGAAATCATCCTCTAATAAAGCTTTAGGTATTTTACTGGTGATACAGAGCCATCTGCCTCATGTAAATGCTGCTATTTCAAGGATTTAGATTGCATCTATGTATAATATCACTGTATTCTTTTCCATGGTACATACTGACAGAAAGTGAAGGTACAGCCCTGGGCTCAGCTCATTAGTAAAGCTCTTTGCTGTGTCCTGTCAGGCTCACTTTGCAAAGGTAAGATGTTCATTCCCTCTGAGAAATGATGAGGCTAAATAGAAATTTGAGGGCAACATTTTCATTTGAGTGTATTTCTGCATGGGGATAAGAACGGTAGAACCGACAGCATCACATTTTCTGGTGAATGTATAAATTATGATACTATTTACCACACCAACGTTAATTATTTTGTATTACAGAAAAAAGTATAGTAAACTCTCCATTTTCTGTAAAGACTTGTTATAATTCAGAGTCCTACATCACATATAAACATCATGATCTGAAGCGCATTCCTGAAAAGGTATGCTTGTATAACTTTTTCATCATCCATAGAGTAGTTTGGGTTACTGTCAGAATAAATAGAGCATTCGCCTTCTCAGATTTCCTTCCTGCATATTAAAGGACTTTGTTGTAAGCTGATCTAAATGACATTCCGCATGTAGATGTATTCTGCCCCCATCTGATCTACAAAACCCCAATCACATATTGATTTAACCAGAGATCCATGCAGGCTGCTTTGAAGGACAGTTTGTGGTTGTGTGTGTGTGTCTTAATTTTACTCTGACTTAATTTATTAGTCTATCTTTTATAAGTAAAGGACATTTTTAGATACATGAAATTTAAACCAGTCTGTCAAAATATCTATTAATCTTTCTCACAGTTTTGATGTCTTAAGTCCATTTGTTCTGTGTTAATTAAATGTTAGATGTTGATCTTTCAGAGCTTCACTCTCAAATAAAAAACCTTTGAACATTTGGGATTTTTCAATCATTTAGGAATGGGAACATGATATTTAGAATGGAGAAAGCTACTGCAGAATGTCCTCTTTTTAGGCAACTGGAAAAGCAAAGGTTCCTGTTATTACATATATCCTGCTGTAAGATGAAAAAGAAATAGCAGTTACCCTCCACTCTTGTAAAGTTTTTAGACTTCTAAAGAGTAAGAGCTTTGGTGTCAGATTTTTGATTTGATTTTTGATTTGATTTTTGACTGGAGTGTTAAGAGCTATTTATAGCACAATTAGCAACAAACACCAATGTGGCCCATTATTTTACAGTTTGAAAATGTGTCGAAAAAATAACCTTTGTTCATTTGTTTTAATCTTTCAGGTAACTAAAGGCGACACTGTCTGCGTTCCACCTTTGTAGAAATTAAACTGAACTTTTTTTTAACAATCTGAGTAAATGTGTACATATAATCTAGTCATTTATTCTAAGATACAGATGGAACATTATTCAGACTTTTTCAGAGTATAAAACTTTGTTAACCACGGGAGTAAGACTGTGTTTTCATGATAAAACAAAGACTTGAATTCTTTTCCTTAGTTATGGTGGATCACAGCTTCTCCTCCAGCTGCTACAGGTGTGCTACACTGTATGGAATTGGGCTCCACTTAACAAAGCAGAACAGAGCGAATGTTCAAACCTTTGCACCTCCACTAATCAAATCACATGCAGCAGACCGGCTGTCAATGCTCAGTATGCACCAAGAGTTTTCTCGAATTTATTTCCCCAGTTGCTTGGAAGGGAGGCACACGCATTCATTATGTTTGTTTGTGCAGATACAGGCATCTTTGTCTACAACCTTTCACAGTCTGAGCCTGTTTCACGCCGCTGCCATTCTGCTCGTGGCAGCCAACACCAGCAATCCCAGCCTGGAGGGAGTTGTTTGTTTGAAGGAGGCGGTCGATGGCACAGATTGCCCAATGAGGCTGTAATTACACTGAAATCTAAAATGGCAGCACTTGAAAATGGACGAACTGGTCAATAATTCACACTGCAACCTTCCAGTGTGAACCCCGTGCGCTAATTTTCACTCCATTGCCACAATTAATACAAGCCCAGGGCAGATGGCAACAATTGATTGTTGCAGTGTTAACTGAAATATAAAGTTGTCTTAAAGATCAATGGAAGGGTTTGTCTGTGTCATGGAAAATGTTCATATTTTCTTGGCTGTTAACCTTAGGAAAGAGCTGTGGAAAAGTATGTGTAGTGTTGTTAGCTGTGTGTATGTGTTTACAACAGTTTTTTTACGGTGAATTTACAATGATACGGCATCGTCACATGTAAGTTGACATAATTATAACTTAACATTCCACCTGCAAGTATAATTCTTTGGATGAATGCAGGTAAACAGAATGTACTTGAGAAGCTCCATGATTTGCATCGCATGGCTTCTCTTAGCGCCAATTAGCGTCACTGCATGTCTGTGCGTCTGTGTTCAGAGCGTTGGAGGCCAGTAAAAGCAGGGCACTGACGTCACCACTCAATACTGGCCTCCCATTCCTCTTGTCCTCACTCCTCCACCCCCTCCTCTTATCCCACCACTGAAGACAACGGGTACAAAAAAACTGCTTCCTATATACAAAAGTCGTCTGCAGAGATGGACCTTCCTTTGTACCACTCTTTTGTGTCTCTAGATTACTCTTCTGCTTTTTTTTTCCACTGTGCCCTGTATTCTCAAACAAGCATTGTTCTAATAATGATGAAATCTTATGGAAGCGTAGCAGGAGATAGAAGCATGAATTAATTAAAATGTTGAATGATCTCACAAGTCTGTGAACTTGTGAAGATATTTTCTTTCAAATCTTACAGAACTGTTTAATCTTTCTCTACTTTAAATTTTGAGGGTATACATAGTTATATTCTTCTCTATAACTCCTTAAAACTTCAAATGCAATCTTAATTTTTGAGTATTGTACAGTCAGTTATGATTAAATTAGGAGTTTAATGAGTTTAGCAGTCATCCGTGTCACATACTGTGTGTTGTTGTTTTTTTACCTGCTTATTATTCATGAGATCTTTGTACTTGTGAATAAACTTTGTTTCTGCACAAATTTGATATTACCATAACTTGGTCTATCTCTGTGAAATGATGACTTTTGAGCTTTCATAATGTGGATATGTGAAACTTAACTTGGTGACCATTCAAACAGCCTCTTTTAGACATCACTTTTCTCCGGCTGCCAAAGCGCTTTTCAGCCGGTTCAACCTCATCCTTGCATCTCAGCTACTTACCCGCCACCACCACATAGTTACATGAGCACAGATGTCTGCTGGGATGGTTGGAAGGCGAGGCAGGAGAGAGCAGCACTAAATGGAAAGCGTTATTTATTTATTTATTTATTTGGTTTTTTATTTGTCTTCTCTGTGATTGCTGTGTCATCTAAGAGTGGGCCATTGCAGCCGTGGCCTCAGGGAGAGGATGAAGCTTTGTGGGAAAAGATGCTTGACTGAATGTGCAGAGTGGAGGCTGCCTCGTTTCTGACCTCTTTGGCACATATAGTACAGCCTATTCAAAAGAAGCAATATATTCAGAAAAATAGCAAGTTGTCATGTTATGCAGCTAGTACAGCCATGTGAAGACAGCCATGCAGATTGGTAGCGCTGTAAGAACAAGTGGCACAATGTATAACAGAGTATATCACATTAGATTCAATAAATGGAAAAGAAACCGTTGTTTTCGTTCCCCATGACAATTTTTCCCTCTGTCAACTGTCCATTCCACTTTATCTACATATATGAGGAAATGTTGGCATGGAAGAAGGAGCAGCAGATGGTACTGTCACCTGGAGTGCATGCATAATGACAGATGGCCACCTGTACCAGGTTCGTCTCACATAACTAGTTTCAGCTCTATATTACGTGTTACTTAAGCTCCAGTCCACTCACTTCTGCTGCTAAATAGACAAAACTATTCAAGCTCTCGATCAACTCTGAATGTTATGTTGAAATAGATGGTTGAAAGTCACTTTTATCAGATGGCTGAGGAATAATACAAAGGTTGGGTTACGCATGCAAGTACAATGAGACAGACTGCTGCATTTATATGAAAAAAACCTGATGCCATGTGCAACTCCATCCTTTATTTGTGAACCACTGTTTTGAAGCTTTGATTTGAACACAGCTCTTTCCATTTTGCGTTTTTGATACCAGAAAGGACTGAATTCAAGAGATCTGAACGAAAACCCAAGGATGCCATCTATATCCATTGACTTACTCTATCGTAATTAGAATTCATGAGTTATGAAAAACAATTCATCTGCTACAAAGACCAAAACCTTTTGTAAACATGCCTATTTCTGCTCTGCAGTTGAGCATATTAGCATGTCTTTCTAGAGGGATTTAATTTCTTTTAGACTCGGCCCCAAGTGACCATTTGACGAACTGCTGTTTTTGCTGAAATATCATAAAAACAGTCAGACAACCCATACATTGTTGGTGGAGTTTAATTAGGGCTTAAAAACAGTGTGGCAAAGGGCTTGAATGGTGAAGGGATTTGACAAATTATAAGGCAATAGCTTCTCTCATTAATTTGACATGAGAGGTTTCCCATCTGCATATGCTTGTTAGCTCTGCTTTGTTGAAACGGTCCCTGCAGCAATTTAATTAAAAGTAACTGAAAGTGAGACAAATATGTCTCTCTTAAAGATTGTGGTCTGCCGTTTTCTGTCATTTCTGTTGTATATCTGTTTTATACATGTCGTATTCATAAACTGACAGAATAAATTCAGCCATTAAGTCTGTTCACTCTTTTCTAAGCGCAGTGATCCAAAAAAAGGAAAAAAAAAAGTATGGATCATGTGTCTTGCTCTCTTCCTAACCTTACTTCATTGTCTCTCTCAAGTAAAGCGGGCCATTCCATAGAGAGCTGTCATCCATTGCCATCCATTATCTCTCTGGCTAGCTGTGGATGGCTGAGCACTGTCAGCCTGTGGAGCACAGCGGGGCTCAGGGTTAGCAGTCGAGACGCTTCTCTTGCACCACTGTAAGCCTCCCCGCCTCTCAGCAGACAGCAGCGCGCTAGTGAAACTATTACACCTACAGTATACCACACTTATTTTCTCTTCCTGCTACGGGCACTTAAAGGAGACATATTATGCACTTTATTCCCAATCTTAAACAATTCTCTGATATATCATTTAAATCTTGGCAC
>JAOXYM010000024.1:13839887-13851889 GCA_028567055.1 Leptatherina wallacei | reverse complement strand
CAGAAACTTGCAGGTCTGCTGAGACTCTCAGCAGTTTTAAATCAGGGTTAAAAACTTTTCTATTTGCAGCCTTTTACAAGTGATATTTTTTCTGATGGTTTCTTTATTTATTCATTTTACTGTCTATTTTTGTTAATTCATTTTGCTTTTAAATTCTTCTTAATGCTTTCTGCATCCCGCTGTAATGCGTCTAATGTTTGTATGTAAAGCACCTTGAGTGGTCATGAAATGTGCTATACAAATAAACTTGCCTTGCCTTGCATTTGTGAGTATGTAAAACTCCAGCTGTGAGGTGACTCAAAAACCACAGGTATTGTGCACAAGAAGGCTCTCACCATCCAAGCACATGCCAAATATAGGTACATATAAATCTATCTGAAGAGCTTCTGGTTATTGATTTTTTTTTTTTTTGGAATGTCTGAGGACAATGGCATTGTTCTCATTCATACAACATGTAGGCAATGTCTTTGCACTCAGACATTTACAGTGTCACATAAAAAAAACGTGTGTGTAATTGCCCTCTCAACAGAACATGATTGTATCGATTTATGAGACTAAGTGGAGTTTTAATGACTCCCCTCATCTGTGGTCTTGTTGTGTGCCATTGGATTGTAATCACCAGAAACATGTAAAGCTTCAGCCTAAGAATATTAACCTTATGTGAGATTTGGAACAACATGTAAACAAGGCCAGCAAGAGTTTTGACCGTGAGAACATTCAATCACAACCCCTCCTCATTCAATCATCCCCACTTGCTGATCGGTGATGCAATAGGCAGTAAAGCTGACCTCAAATGATTTCAAAGCTCCCCTGAATCTGCTCTCAAGAGAGTTGACAGGCCTCCGAGCCAAATCCAGCAGTAAGAATACTCACACCTCTAACCACTGAGTTTATCCCCCTCAATGTGACAGCTGCTTGATGAATGTGTCAGGAAGTTTAATTAGAGTTTGTTCTCTGAGCATCACCTCCCTGGTTGATGATGCCGTTACCTCATATTGTGTTCCACTGTGATTATTCACTCCTTTGATTAGTGATGCGATGAAAGGTTATTCCTCGAGTGTGGACAGTAACAAGTCTTCCCAGATGACAGATCACCGGCCCCTGTTTTAACTTAACGACTGAAATGATTCCAATCAATTGAGATTCAGAAATGGTTGCAGGCGCTTCCAGCTTGTCTGTCACATTTCCAACATTATTGGCCAGGAGGATAGTGATAGACAACCCAGTCTCTGGGTTCTCAAACATCCCATCATTCCTGTCTTTGCCTCTTTCGTACCATTTTAATGTTACAGAAAATATGATGTACAAAAAAAAACATGTTTTATTCAATTGGTGCACAAACTGTAAATAATGATGTTAAGGGATTGAAGAAGATAGATACCCACATTATGTGTTTATTTTTAAAAAGCTGGCAGCTTGTATTTTAATTCTAACATTTCTGGTTTAAAAAGTTGTTAAAAATGTCACATTGTATATTTTTATTCAGGTATAATCAAATAAAAAGGCATGCTGAAGTTGTATATAGCATTTCCACAGTGAGTCAGATGAAATGTCACAAAGTCAAGATGTGTTGATATTTCTATCTACTGGGCATGCCTCCATTAATATGTATATGTGTGTTGTGAAGTGCTCCTCTCTGTGCATGAAGCTGGTGTTTGCAGCTGTAAGTGCTGCAGCCTGGTTCAGGTCACAGATCAGCACAGATACAGTCTGACAGCGCCTGAGGTTTTTGGGCCGGCGCCGCTTCTTTGATGTGTCATTGTTACAGGCTGAACATGATGGGCCTTGTCTTCCTCCACCTCATCACAAACCGCTCTTCCTCATCCCCATGCTGGGAATGAATGGAAAAAACATGATCAAGCTGCTGCTGCTGAAACAAAGAGGTGTTGAAAGAAGTCTGCCTGCGATGTTGTTTTTGTCAAGATTCAGAACCAACGTTGTAATGAGAGATGACTGACTCTTTTTCAGGTTGTTTAAAAAGAGACAGTGGTTTGAAAGTGTGTTATACTTGTTTTGACAGTAGAGCCATAACCTTGGGATAAATCTAATTTGTTTGTGTGGCTGGCATTTTGAAACCTTTTCCACTCACAGTAGGACAAAAATCTGTGTTATAGCCATAATAGGATTAACCAACATCCAGATTACATTCACTTTCACTGACTGTCGCTCACATACACAAATAAAAACACAGAAGGATTTGGGATTTTACAGTAATACTTATAACATCCACACACATGCTCACCTCATTGCCCCTGCAAAGTTCTGCACACATCCATCACATGTCAGTACAGAGCGAGAGTGAGATGATGATGGATGGTTGGATGTTTTGACAAAGCAGAGGAAGAGGACACTCACGTTTCCTGTGTTACTGTAGACGTTTACTGGTTTTGCCTCTGGTGACACCTCTAACCCGAAGGTTAATCGTCAGAGTTGGACAGCATGAAAAATGTACTGTTATATACGACAGCTCAACTGCATTGTGGAGGATTTTTATGTAAAATGACACCCAGCTCATATTAGACTGCGAGAGAGGACCACACTGTTTGCTCTCGTGTAAAGAATGTGGCTCTACTTTTTTAGCAGATTATGTATTTGGAATACTTTTCCATTTAGTGAAAAATATAATTTAATTGCCAGTCTGTCCTTCATGGTATCAGGGGGCTTGTTCAACATGGCTTTAACATGCTTCTTGGGTTGATCCCATCACAGTCTAATAATTAGGAACCCAATAGACTTGCTACCCAATCATGTTGTGTAGCCTACTATTACCTCCAAGCTAAATCTTCCAATTGTGTTGTTTTAGCTTCTGTAACTTAACCCACAATTAAATTTAGGTTACACAGTCACTCATTTAAAGTGTTTATGGTGACAGCCACAAGTACCAAACCCTTTTGCACAACTCGACCAGTGAATTGTTGTTTTTCTCCAGCCAGAAGACCCTCTGTGTTAGAATATACAGTTCTTCAGTTTGGCTCAAGGAAACTAACACTGCTATGTGTCATTCAGACCACCACCTAATGCAGTCAGATTGGTCAGATCTCAGTTCGTCCTCGTAGATCTTACTTCCATTCGCACCTGCACTTTGAGCTGTCCACAGGTGGTTGGATCATCAAAGTTGATGTTAATGGAAGGTGTGAAAAGGGCCATTCATGAGAGGGTCCACTTTACTCAAGAGAGAGGCTGCATTTACTCATAGATGACATTTTATACATGTATGAAGTAAAACATACATAAGGAGAGGCACAAAAAAAAAACTTGGGGCAGAATTTATCATGTAATTTCCTGAGGGATGCTCAGCTTCAAATGTATTAATTTTCCCTATTGTGAGTATGATTTCAAACTCAATTTTAAATATATAATAATAAAGAATACAAAAGCCTGAAATCATTTCTTGACACAGTTTGTCTCATGAGGTGCTGGCATTGTCTCAGGGTGCTAAGGTGTGAAGGTCATTTCGACAGTTTGCCCTTCCCTGCAAGGAAACACAGTACCCATCCCGTGCCACTGTAGCCCACATCATCACCCTGCAGGTGCCAGGCAGTGACCAGTCTGACCTCACATAAGGCCACGGTTGCACGCCTCTTAGCGCTGCCCTTTCCCCACCTCACACAGACACAGTTTCTGCCGGCGCCGCCATATGTTTTGCTATCTGCTGTCATACATAGGGGGCAAGGGTGAGAGATGCCCAGCGGTATCATCCTGGCAGAGTGCTCCACCCCATCAGGGAATCAGACACGCTGTGTTACACATCCTGGTGCGCCATCATACATGTATTGACAGTGTGGATTGTTTTAATATGTGGAAATGCAGATTCACAGCATGACTCTGTTTGGCTTTTACACTTTAACTGTTTTGTAGTGTTAGGCTGTTTTACTAATTCTACATTAAATAAATATTATAATTTGTTTAAGGCCTTTCAGTAACTCCTGTGACTGACTGACAAGTTTTTATTATTATTATTATTCTCCCTCCCTATTTGTGATACCAACACATCAATTTTACGATGAAACAACTTCACACAGGAGTGACATATTGTTGTACACTGATATGAGGGTAATGTTTCCTGTTAAATTAACCTCCTTGGCACTCCACCTTCCTGTTTCCTGTCTGGGAGAGAAAATAGGAGAGTACCTCGGGGTCCTGTGGAGAGAAAACAGAAAAACTCAGTGGACACCAGGGGAGATGGGGTCTCTTAGTATTGTTCAACACAGTTTGTCACTCACAGGAACAAACAGTCGTTTATAGTTCCATTATTTCAAACATTGTGTGGATAAATACAACTGCTGATGGGTGTGAATGACCTGTGACCTTTGGGAATTTCACCTTTTTCTTTTTCTTCTGATGTCAACGTGACTACAGGCTAGTACAAAGTGCAAAGATATTCAGTTTTATCCAATGCATATTAGGGCTTAATGGCTGAATCGTTTTGTCTCCCACAGAATGTTCTCCCACACAAATCATAGATGATGAATTGTGTCATCTCTAAAGAATCATAATTGTTGGTGTTGTAATTCTCCAGTGATATAGGAAGTGATTTTATGCATACAGTTGATTCTCTTCTCAAATGCCCAGTCTATCACCTCCGTGACATCTGAGTACAGGAGAAAAAATATATCATTTTATCTGTCCATGTTGAAGCCCCTCTTCACACAAGGGCCTTTAGCAAAATACCAATCCATGCATTTAAATAGGAATATTATAATAATGACAGTCCATCACTTCATGTGTGTGCGTGCGTGCGTGCGTGCGTGTGTGTGTGCGCGCGTGTGTGTGTGTGTGTGTGTGTGTGCGTGTGCGTGCGTGCGTGCGTGCGTGCGTGCGTGCGTGCGTGCGTGTGTGTGTGTGTGTGTGTGTGCGTGTGTGTGTGAAAGTCTCTGTCACACCAGTTTTCAAGAAGGGAGGTGTTTAGTCCATAAAACATAGCTACAGTCTGACAGTTTTGAGAGTTCTGGTGGAGAGGCAAGCCTGAACAGTTGACCTTATAGCTTGATCTTTATGTTAATGCCAGAGAATTTAGTATCAACCAGTTTGGGCTTCAGGGGCATCAGCACCAACAGAAATGAATGTTACTTTAAGTAGGATGACGGTGTAGTACAGTTATTCTTCTCAGTTCTGTTCCTTCAGTAAAAATCCTACAGATGGTTTGACCAGGAAGAAAGTAGTCTTTCAAAGAGGATTTAAAAAAAAAAAAGATTTGTGTTGAAAGTCTTTTTCATGTGTGTCTGATAAAGAGAAATATGAGGGTGGAGTGTTTGAGTCCTTGAGTCTTTAAACCTGAAGACAACTTGAATTAATGGCTTTGATAAACCACAACCTTTTTGGGAAGCTGAAATATTTTAACCTGAAGAAATAAGTCAAACCAGTGTTGTAAACTGGAACGCAAGGATGTATGGCAGCTCTTCAAAGGTGGTCTTAAGTCCATTTCTTATTTCAGTAAGAAGCCTCTTTGACCTCTGCTTTGTGGGATCCCCCAAGGATGTGTTCTAGGGTAACCACTTATTCACTGTTTACATGATATCCTGTTTATATAAGTTTCTTATTCTTATTTTAGGACAGCTGTAACTCAGCTGGAAGAGAAGTGGTCTACCAAGCAGAAAGTTGGTGGATCAGGTCCTGGTTTCCCTAGAAAATAAACCGAAATGCAAGAATCCTGAATCCTAATTTGCATCCTATTGTGTCTATTAGGAAATGAATGGTGTGTAATAGATGAACACTTTCATAATATTAGAAGTGCTATATGTGTGGGATTGGGTGAATGAGTGTGTAAAAACACTTTGAGTGGTCAACATATGAGCGCTATATATAGTACAGTATGTTCACCATTCTTATGCCTGATGCTTTGTGTATCTGTGAATGAGCAGAAACATCTGTTGTTGCTGGTTGGCTGGCATAGTTGTGTGGATTGTTCTGAGCAACTTCAGGATTCTCCAAGTTACAGAGCCAGATCAGTGAAACTTTTTTTTTTAAAAGTGCAATAAAGCAGAATAATTTCTACAAATGCACACTTTTTATGCTACAGTTCTGACTACAAAAGATTGTGACATTAACATTCAGAAGGTGTTGAAGAAATACCATTGTGGGAATCACTTTACACAAGCCTAATTACTTCTGTTGCTTGGTGGTTTTTGCAAAAATGTTGGGGGAAAAAAAGGTTGCTGTTGCATTATCTGAGATTTGACAGTGCATCTTGGACCAACATTAACTTCAATGTCATAAAAACAACTACCAAAGGAACTACATGAATTTAAAGGCCCCCATAAAAATGAAAAGTTTGCACATAGAAGCATTAACAAAATCCGTATGTCTTACTGCTGTGTTAATACAGCAACAAACAAAGTTTATTTTTTTAGCTCTTAAATTTAATTTTTTTCTTTTTAACTGATGCCTACATTTTCACAAAGGAAGTATAGAGAAGAAAATCCTTGGATGGTTCAGCCAGATCAAATGAAGAAAGAAAATATTATTCTCAGACTCAAAATCCTTTCATACTGCCCAAAACTTAAATGATCAAATCAACAGCTGTCATGAAAACTAAATTAGTTTGTCAGGGTTTTTTTTGTTGTTGTTTTTCTATCCAAAGTACACATTAGTATAATCGCTCTAAAAGAAAATGACTTTTGGATAAAAACTGCAGTGTGAATTAGTTTCACCATAAGAAACAGTTTGAAACCCAGAGCTATACTGGAGGCCGCCCAAGTCTTAACAGTATTCAGTACCAGCAGCCAGCAGGCTCTACAGAACATTTAAAGGAGCAATAGTGTGTTATTACAAAGAAAGGGTCATATTCTTCCTGGTGATCAGTCTTGCTCCTGTAAAAAGTAGCACAAAAAGATTCTGCCAATTAAATGAGAAATTTTCCTTGAATATGGGCCTACCCACACAGTCAGCATGAAATTGTTAGCTGTAACTGAGCAAACGCCTCAAGCAATTTACCTCCGCAGAGCACATGAGAAAGTAATTTATTCTCATTCACTCTGGTAAGCGGATCACAGTAGCTTGGACTGTGTCATTTGGCTGTCTGAGTGGATACAGTGACATGTGCATGCCTGTAAAACTAAAAACAGCGATACCTTATTAAATGTGTGATATTGGCTCAAGCTGCATCTGGCCTGTTTCTGCACTTCATCCGAATCGGTTCCAACCACATATAAAATATGGGGAGCGTTTTGCTTGTCTTCCGTCCCGCCCCTTGAACAGGGACGTGAACCAGATGGATACAGTAACACGCTTTTGTAGTTACTGTACATACTGAACTGCTACTGAACTCTTAGTCTGGACTATTGACACACCTGACTTCAGAGTAATTGCTGCAGTTAACTTGAATCAATTAGTAATCCCAAGCATCATTAGCTTCGTATACTTTGTATCCAAAAGCATCACTAATTAAAAACACAGTGCTAATTGTTAATGTTTGCTAATGATTGTTTAATTGTCTTATAGTCTGATCTTGATGAAGAAACTTCACAGGTGGTGGTTTTTTGTATTTATATCATATGAATGCTTTTGTTTCCTTTGTTTTTTTTCACGCTTCGCCCGTGGATCCTGATGTGATAACTTCGCCTCTCCACTGAATTCAGGTAAGAACAATTCTTTTGCTCTCAGACAGACAAAAGGGAAAAAAGGTATGCATCATTGTTTTCGTTACACCTTTGTTCCCACCTCACATTTGCTCTTATGCTGACTGATTTGTATGCTCATTCTGCCTTATTGGTATTACCCTGATGCAGTGAACCTAATTTTGCCACGTTTTAGTGTGCCTCATTGCTCCGGGAGAACAGTCGGAGAAACACAAGGATGTTTCTGCTAAATTTCACAGGGCATTTCTCTGAACCATGAAACAAAGTGACTTCCTGAAGCCTTTTTTTTTTTTTTTCCATTTCACGATCTGTCCGCTTCTCTAATTCCACACACATTTAGGCAAGTAATGATGAAAAGAAAATTCAATAAAGTATCACGGACAAGAGTAATTGGAAAGACAAAGGCCTACGAAAAGAAGCTCTACAAGGGAAAAATATAAAATAGCAAGGTCACCCCATTCTTCTTCTGAGCATCCCATTGAGCAGTTGAGAATGGGGACAGAAGGAGTGTGTGTGAGACAAGATAATGCACAAGAAAGGCATGGCGTAATTGAGATATCAATCAAGGAGGTTATTTCAGGGGTAATTGCTGAGGTCCTTTGGTTTGTATTAGTGCATAAGAGATGTACAAAAAGCAAAGAGATTTAATGTGGAAAAAAAGGTGAATAGTCTTGATAATCTGTGATTCATCTCAGTAGAAGACCCTTCGTGTCTACTCCTGTTTTTCTGAGCCTCATCTTTTTTTTTCTCTAAAGCTGAGAGCCTTTTTTATTTACAGAAATAAATAGGTCTATTCTCAGACAATAATAACTTAATGCAGCAGCCACAAGAATGTATTCTATTGGCCTATTTTTACACAAGCACATATTGAGTCTTCTTATGTATCTATTTTTGCCTGAAATCTGTGTGCAGGGCCTAATTTCAAAAGTATTTGCAGTTATTTTGAGTTTTATCTTAAATTTTTCTCAGTATAATGAATAGAAAAGGCTTTCACTATCTGGGTACAGATATGTGTTATTTTCTAAACCATTACACCTCATTTTGAAATTGACTCTCTGACATTCATACAGAACTTAATGTTTATGCATGTGGAACGGTTTATTTCATTAAACAGCGGCTCACTTTAATATTTGTACGGATAGCCATTTGAGATTTTTTGAGAGGCACTGAGCTTTGTTTTAAGGGCAGAACAATGCTCATGAATATTCAATTTCCTCTTGAGATTACTTCCTGTAATAACACTGCTGCTCTGCTCCTCAAGGACATACTACTACAGATGCTACACACCGCTTCAGGGGCACTCACTTCCACACACATCTCTCAAACATGCCCATTTGCAGGTTGGCTTGTGCACAGTCTTACACACATGGACACACTGTTCAGGTAGACTATTTACATATTAGCATATGAATGTTCAGTTTTAATTTGCCATTTTCTGCCCAAGTGCTCTCTAATGCTATTCTCTCTGCATGGTTAATCCAGAGAATAAGCTTTTAATTGTTAAATTGTGGTGATGGCATGGAGAAGAATGGCCTTGGGTAAACTCGGTACGGTTTTTGGGCACTGTTCTATTTTTTCATTGCATTACTGTCATGTATTTTAGTTGTTGTTGTATTTTGGTTTTTAAAGCACTTTGGGTATTATATAGCACTTTATGTGCTATTTAAATCAACTTGACCTGGACCTTTTTGTTGTTTTGCTGAAGCTCAATTTCTTCAGAGCAGGTGAACCTTGTTTTTGGAGTTTAAAGCCAATTGTGCAACTTTTTTGGGACATGGACTTCAAAATACGCTAACTTTGTATCAACTGAGACAATCAATACTTAGCAAAGAATGAATAATTAGCCTGGCTCTATTACCAACAATTAAAGCCTGTCTTCCAGACATGGACTATATATAAAAGACAGACACAAGCACACCATGAGATCACTTGTTGGTCCACTTTGTCAGTTGGCTGTGGTCAGAGTGGTTTTTTGGAGTCATACAGCGATGTAAAGGACAGGATGTGTCTGAAAACCTGAATCAATAATGCATATAGTGATCATTACAGTCAGTTATCCCTTAAAGCAACCCTACTGAACTTTGGGAGATTTTCACATTGTAGCACAACAAAGGCATTTGTCTTACATCATGTCTTTTCTCTGAGCTATCTCCAGCCACTAAAAGTCAGTCCAATATTGGCTCTTGTATTATCTCTTTCTCCTGTTTTACTTTTTCTTGTTTCCTCCAATAATGTCCTCTTGTGTTTCTTTGTTAAATCAGATATGGAGCACATTTAAAACAGCTAATATGATATCCAGTTGCTTGTGAGATGATGCCATAAAGTGAAATGCAGCTGTAACATGATGCTCCGAGTGGAAAAAATAGTTGTGAAGTGCGCCTTCTCAGCTTTGGGACATTGCAGGGCAACAACAGCTTTTTGAATGTATAATTACATGAGTTTTAAGGTTGTGAAGTAATGTAATGTTTCTTTAAAGAAGCAAGAAGATTAAATCAAATTAGATTTATTTGATTGGCTTTGTATTTGATTGGCCTTACATCTTTACACCTGTACATGGGGAGTACTTTAAAATGTTTTTACATGAAGTCTGTTCATATAGAGACAAACATCAATGTGTCTGCCATTTCAAGGAAGTTTAAAACTTTTTACAACATAAGTGAGTCATCACAAAGTGGAAAAGCTTTGGAAAGGCCAAAACCAATGTTTATCCCAGGCTGTAAAGCTGAGTACTTCTGCTATAACACTGAGCATTTTTGAATTTGAGATCTATGGGAAGTGACTTATGGAGCTCTGTATGAATATAAATAAACTGAAAGTATAGGTATGCTCTCTTTTTGTATTTGACAATTTCTTTAAGTTTAGACAGGATAAGGAAATGTGAGCATTTAAAATACAGTATGAATCGCATGCAGGAGTGTGTTTATGTGTTTTAGAGTGAATACATTAGCTGTGCTCGGTTACTGTAGGGCATCTGGGCTGATCATCATCACTTATCCCTGGTTTTACTGTTTGAACCAAGGCCATTTTTGGATAGCTTTTACATCACCACATTGTAAAGACTAGCATAGCTGACTGATCCTCTGACCACTGCTTGTGTTTTTGCAGATGTTCATAAAATTTTATTAACACTATGCACTTTAAAGGAGAAAACAACGAAAACATTTCTTAAATCAGGATGAAATTAGCAGGGTTCTGGAGTTTAGATCTTCTCCTGTTCATTTATTTGTCATCCTCACACTGTTGTCATGTTTTTTTTCCCTTTTGTTGACAACCTCTTCCCCTCTGTCATTCCCTTGCTGATAACACTTAACATGCACTTCACATCCAAAACAAAATATACGCACACAAACAAACAAAAAAACAACAACATGAGACCCACAAAATAAATTTCCCAATTAGCCTTTCACTGGAAAATCCTCTTTAATGCATGCACACCCATTCAGTGATCACTTGACAGACACATGAAACACCCAATTATTGGCTACCAGCAAACAATTATTCACATTATTCGCTGGGTCGTCATTCAGGGCCAGCAATTAATGAAGACTCCAGCCAACCATGAAGCAGACATGATGGGCGCATCAGAACTGCACTCAGGGGCAGTGATGTGGTGAAATAGGAGGATGTTTGAGCATGTTGTCAACAGCCCTGAGATGTGGATTACAAATGACCAGTACAGTTTTTATATCAGCCTGATGTGTGTGTTATTCATGGGGCTGAGTTTGATTGAATAATGCAATTTCAAACAAGCAAGAGAATGAAAGACTCCTTTTATGTGGAATTAGTATTTTTCTCTTTTTTTTCACCCGGATTTAAGAACTTTCAGATCTATTGCTGATGTTTTTATCAGACTAAATTGTGTTATAGATTAGCCATTAATCAATTAATCAATCTATAAACTGATTACTAACCTTTCCTGTTTTGCAGTGTTATTGTTTAATCTTTCTTCATCGCACAAGGATTTATGCTGTGTGTGTCCCAGTCCTTTTCGTATCTTGTATTTGTTGCCTTCCCTTTGAACCTCAGTAAAAGCCATCAGAGACATTTTGGTGCATCTGGCTGTTATTTATAAAGATCTACCCCTGATTCTATGAAAGAGTACTTCATCAAGTTGAAAGATTTCTGTCTTTGGACACAGCCCTGCCATCCTTTCCTTGCATTTCTTTACCACGTTCCTGGTTTGAATTAAATGTGTTTATGAGTGTAGTACTTTTCATCTCCCTGAATGTGTCTGGAACCATTCAAATAAAAAAGAGCTGTGCTGCTGTTTCAGAAATTGTTACCTGGGAAAAAAAAAATCTCTAGTCTGGGTGATGCTGACATAAAAGCTGCCTGGAGCTTTGAAGCCTGTCACGGAGCGGGACAGAGGCTCAGATGCAGATGACAAAACACCAATACACAATTACTGAGTTTACAATATTTATT